>PVKU01006725.1:0-98542 GCA_004027475.1 Anoura caudifer
AAAGAAAGAAAGAAAGAAAGAAAGAAAGAAAGAAAGAAAGAAAGAAAGAGAGAGAAAGAAAGAAAGAAATAGTCTAGCCATGTGTTTTGGGCTATCAGAGTTCTGGCAATGCTTGTTGCTCTTAAGACTCTGGACACACATGTAGCTATTACAAGGGAAAAAAATCTAAAGGATGCTATATTTTAAAATAACATGTATTGATTCAGTGACATTGGACATTTTAATGAGAATCAGCAATAAATTATCAAAAGGACCAGCAACTCAAAATGATTGAAAAAAGACAAGGAATACAGAAGTATATCTATTAGTCATCTGAATTAGATTAACACAAACATAACTTAAGTTAAAAAGTTAGGACTTTCGCTAAATACGACAAGGAACCCCACACCTTATCCCTAAGTGTAACAGTAATAACAGAGGTACCATTGGCAATGCAGCACTGATCTACCTCAAATGGAACAAAGAAAAGGTGATAGGATAATCTTTTTAATCTTAGAATTTCATGGAAATATTCTAAAGAGGTAAATGTGAAGTAAAGTGTGTTAAATGGATAACAATGTAGAAGAAATATACTGAACTCAGATTATTTTATATGAAAAGTAGTTTTTCATAGAAAAAGTACTTCTTTTTCATAATCATATTTTGCTGAACGAAGCATGTGTTACCTTGCCAAAACCTAAATCTGTGTATGTTCAGAATCTTCCGTAATAATTCTATTATGGAGATAATTTCTGTCTTTTTGTAAAATCATGCTCAACCAGTAATTCAGAGTCGTGTTCTGCATATTTTCTTTCTGAACTACATCAACATACTGATTCATTACACTGGGGAACAATTCATTATTTTTTCATAAGTATTGTAGAGTAAAAAAAAAGTGAATCTGTTAATTTTGGGGTAGAGTATTTGATCATGGAAAACAGCTGAAGGAATTCGCAAAAATAGAAAAAAATCAAAAAAGCACTAACTGTTCTTTTTGTTGGTTACACAGGTGGCAGTTCATAAAAATTCATCAAGCTGTACATTTAAGACATGTACATTTCCACATATATTATACCTCAATGAAAAGCTTAAACTAAGTAATTAACTAAGTAAATAAATAAAACTGGGAAAAATAATTATTTGGCCAATTTGATCCAATGTTAGACTCTAAGCTATTGTGAATTGTCTCTGAGAAATGAATAGCCCTGAACATGCCTGAAAGTATTCAATAGTTATCTTTTCCTCTCTCATTTTCATTATTCACTTGGCACAGAATAGTTATCTCCAATCTATCACTTTATGGTATTATCTGTTCTGAGATGTTAAAGGGGAAAACCAGATTGTAGCAGAAAATACAGTGTTGAAGAAGCACAATTACATCAGTGAATCTTAGAATAAATTTCAATGATTCTTAATGGTAAGATTTCACATTTAATGAAAATTTGCTCATGCACATAATGAATTAAATTCTAAATATGGCTGCTTATTTAATTAAAGTATTTTAAAATTTGGACTCTATAACCACTCTCAAACATGTTTCCTTTACAGTACTCCAAGTCCAATTTCTTTTTTCAGATAGTGTATGACACTGGGAAAATTTGATAATTAAAGTAGAATCATGACTCAAAAACATAAGCAACTACTTCCTCCCTAACATCACCCTAACTGCAGGACTAGAAGATAAAGTACTCAGTCTGTTAAAACCATGTATTCATTTCTTTTAATTGCACTTAAGCAATCTTATGAATTTTCCTTAATAAGTATGAATATAATCATATTTAAAAGCAATACTTTTGAGTCTTTTCTCATTACTTAGTTTTTAAAACATATATAAAAAAATAAAAGTTTTACACATACTACATTTACTTTCCCAGCTTCTTAGTAAATGTGCATTCACTAAAAAAAGGAAGGATGAGGGAATAAGGGAAATATGGTCACTGGGGAAAGCCCACCTAGAATGACCCCACTTGGTTCTGGCATGAAAATCACACATGTGAAGGAATTAATTAACTTTATGGTTTTCCATGTCATCTGATTGATAATATACCTAAATTTCTGATTTATAATGCAACTTCATACATTTCAAACTTTTTCAGTCACTTCCTTCTTCTATCCTGACCTGCTTACCTCTAGAAATTGTCACTGACATTGATTGGTGCCTCACCTGATGACATCCGGTAAGCGAAATTTTAGATACAAAACAACCCCTGCAAACTGCTCTGCCAAGTAAAGTAGTTCATAATTTTTGTCAAGGTCCAAGGGAAGGCACACTGGAACAGCCTGGAGGAAAGAAAAGAAAACACACAAGCAAAATGCGTAATTTACTGCTCGATGTTTTCGTCAGATGACACATTGTTTCTTTGGTTGCTAGAGTTCTTGTCAAATGTGTCCTGTATGATACACTAAAATAAATTTAAAATACCTTGGTAATAATAAAGCACTATCTTTTACTTTCTTGTAGAGTCCATCAGTATAATCTCTAAGCATATGTGTGTTTTAAAATCTTGTTGAATGTGTGCTGCTTCATATTTTTGCCTTTGATATTTCCTTTGTAAATCACAATCCCAAACATAAACTTTTTCCTCTAGTATCAATATGTAACACCTTATTTCACTGATACAGGTATCAGACGTCCCACACATTATTTCTGAAAATTATTTTTATTTGGAGTCATAAATAGGTGAGAAAATGTACCAATAAATGGTACCTCATTTGTTCACTCATTCATTAGTAAGCAAAAAGTTTCTGAGCAAAAATTATGCTATCCAGATAGGAATGGGAATATTGAAAAACTTAGATGGAATAAATATAAATAAGGTATCATTGTAGTCTCCAAGGAAGATAACAAAAAGTGACTTAGAGTCATTAAATCTGAAGTCCAGTACTTTTTTCTGAAAAATAAAAGTAAACTTTAAAATGTAAAGTCTTTTAGAGATAAATCCTTATGCATATATATGGGTATTTTAGAAGGAATTGTGTACAAAGCATTATATTAAATCTAGGTCCAAAAATAACATTTCATCTCTTCTTACAACTTTAATATCCTATGCAGAGGTAGATGGTAATGTGTACCTACAATAAATACTCAAATTATAACAGTAAATTATGAAATAGATGTTCACACAGCATGGCATTTCAAGTAAGTACTTCCAAAGCTAGTACCTAGGCCAACTATCTCAACTCACCAGCCTCTACCAAGTAGGTAGGAAAAACTGAATGTCATATTTTGGGGGACATAATACAGCTTTGTCTTGATGATAAAGAGGCATGTGTATACACATGATTAAATTATTATTAAGGATTTTGTCTTTTTGCTGTTTGCTTCATAATAATATAAAAGTTCATCTTCACTTGTAAAAGTAAAAGAGATACAAGAACTACACTAAGAATCACAAACACATGATCCTCATTCAGAAAAAAAAATAGCTTCAGAGGTTGATCTAGAACCTACCCCCAACATTCAATTTCTGGGTCAATTATGTGTTAAATCTGAGTAACTAAAAGCAAGTTTAATAAATACAGATGAACACAATCAGCCTCTAAAAATTTCGATATACTCAAACCCCACCCCATGTTCTAGTCTGACAGTTGTTTGCACCCGCGATTTTATGAGTACTCTTGCAGGTACTAACATGCCTAAGGTGTGATAAAATTTGTCAGAATGGTGAATAAAGAAAAGTGGACAATGGGAAATGTTTTCACTAGTGTTTCAATGCAAGATTTTTTTTCTCACAAAGAGAAGTATAAACCTCAGCTTTCCTTAAGTTTCTGACATCAGCACATATATTTTGTATTGTGTAAATGTACATGTCATACAGATGAGCCTCTCTGAACTGTGACCCTGTAGCTTTTCTTCTTACTCAGGTAATAATTATTCCCAATTGTTTATGACTTTCCATGACACAATCAGTAAATAGATTGTGACTCTCCATGTAAATGGAACTATAGTAGTAATTGTAGAGCACCTATATTTTCCTAAAAAGTGCCTGGACTCTTCTTTTAGAAAAGAGATGGGATGTTTAGCGTTGCAAAATGTTACCTCACAATTCCTCTGATCTTGGGCAAGTTTGAATCCTTTCTTCCCATCACAGTAACAAGAATAACCTCCAGGGTAATTGACACAAAGTTGAGCGCACACGTTGTCAGAGCATTCATCCACATCTGAAGTAAAAGAGAACATAAGTCTTAGTATCTCCTAAACGCTCAATCCAGTAGAAGGAGTGTTCTGATTTTAGTTTGAGGTATCAATGATAATAGATCCTTAGTGAAAGAGATCTCGATATCAAATTACATTTAAACACTTTGCATGGAAATTTAAATGAGTCACAAGTGTAATTCCTATGTATTTACAAACCCAAAACCACAAATTTAATGTACAAATTCCATTAACAATTAACAAAA
Source organism: Anoura caudifer (assembly GCA_004027475.1). NCBI lineage: Eukaryota > Metazoa > Chordata > Mammalia > Chiroptera > Phyllostomidae > Anoura > Anoura caudifer. The sequence continues at coordinate 4,381 of PVKU01006725.1, forward strand.
CTCTAACAAGTTTACTAATTTTCTGACTGTGAATTTGAAGGAAAAAGGATTGAACCTCAAGTTAGTTGTCATTTCTGATATCATTCCATTGAGACAACCTCCCAATTCTTTTCTTCAAAGGAAAGAAAGGGGAGAGAGGAGAGGAGGGGAAAGGAGGAAAGGAAGAAAGGGAAGCAAAGATTCCTTTCAACTGAAAGTGAGTGTAATTGAAGATTAAATGACATTATCAAAACCATTTGAGTGTTCATATGACTAATGATTAATGGCGGTAATAAATTTAAGGATATACCTTTTTTCTTATCTTTAATAAAATAACAAAAACAAAAGCCTCCCTGTGCTATATTATCTCCCATATTATGAAATCTGTGTGATGCCTGTTCCCATTCCATAATTTGAGAAAAATCATTCTTAAAAATTTGTAATAATAAGCTTCAGCTAAAGTCCACTTCAGAGCTACTAACCTTTTTCAATGAATATACCCAATGAGATCTTTGAAAAGTCCCAAATTCATAAGTGCTATAAAACACAAAATGCTTTAAAATAGAACCTCAAAATTAGCGAACCCTCAATACCATTAAAATCGGATGTTATATAATTAAAGTAATAAAATGTTATGTCATATAAATCATTTTTTAATCTGCCATTCACTGAACAGAACTACAATATCGATGGTAAAGTTGGCTAATGTTCAGTCTACAAATGCCTAGGGTTTACCACAGTAATTTCTACCTGGAGTGGTGGGAGAACAGAAACGGTGTGCGTGTGAAGGGGTGGTGTTTCTGGTGAGTGCATGAAGAGGTAAGGCCTCAAAATCTCAAGAGGAGTATATATAATAGAAAGACTGTATTCTAAAATTATTATTTAGTTAGGGAAATTCATGGAGACAGAAAGTAGATTAGAGATGAACACAGGGTTTGGAAGAGGGAGAAAGATGGTTACAGAGTTCTAATGGTTACAGAGTTCTATTTGGGATAGTGAAAAGTTTTAAAACAGATAATGGTAATGGTTACATGACTATGTAAAATATAATTAATGCCACTGAACTGTACACGCAAAAATAGTTAAAAAGCCACATTATATCTCATATATAGTTTGCTACAATAGAAAAATTACTATTTATTTTAACAGTTTTAGTCACAGTATTAAATTCATTTTGAAATTTTAAAAAACTTAAAAGAGGGTGTGAGATAATTTATATATATTCATGATGAAAAAAATAATAATGCCCTAATCCGTACATCCAAGCTGCCTGAGGCACACTGCGGCACCACTGCAGCCAAATGAAGTCGTACCAAGTCCCAGGGCGTCCTCCCTCATCCCCAGGTGCTGACAGTACTAATCAGTGCTTCTCTTGTTTCTAGAGCTGTTATCATTTAGTTATGATTTTATTTGTCTTTTATATATATTTAACTATAATAGAACTTTGTCATTTCCTATTTCACACATGGGAAATCATAGCTGGTATAAAATTAAGGGTTTCTAGCCACCCTTGTTGTAAGTAATGCCCACATGATTCTTTTTTTCCCCACATTTTTTATTGTTGTTCAAGTATAGTTGTCTCCATTTTAATCTTGTCTTTTTGTGTACGTGTGTTATTCCTTCCAGCTTGAAATTTTTTATCTTTGAATATTATTTAGATGATGTAAAAATGTGTGTATTTTGCTTTTTTCATACTTGTGAGGTCTCCAATCCATATTTAGCTTAGACAACCAATCAAAGCACATAACACTAAACCTAATGATCATGTGTCTTACATATACTTTTACTCTGGAAGGAAGCCAATGATTACTCAACTGACCAAACTATAAGATGAATGTTACCATCTTAGAAAATCTGATTGTTGATGTCAAACAGAACCAACACTTCTAACACCAAATCAGGGTTCAAACTCACTCTCTCCACCATCAACAATGACACCACCACAAGTCTACCTTCACAAGACTTTGATGTGGGATCGTATCTGTAACCTTCAGCACATTCACATTCAAAGTCTCCTGGGAAGTTCTTGCACACAGCTGTGCCACAAATGCCAGGCTTCACAGAGCATTCATCCACATCTATAAATGAAACCAATATGTTAAAGAACATTTTTCTTATATCAGAACAGCCAGTAAAGAACCTTTGATCTGCATTTCCTGGACTTGGTTCAATATATGAAATAAGACAACAGAGTGGCTTGGGAATAACAAAATATTAAATCTATCACCATTATTTTAGTTCACTAAGTATATATTTATGCAAATACAAACAATCTGACTGATGTTTGCAATGTTCCTGTGTAGTTATGCAAAAGAAAAACAGGATTTTAGTTATTGTCTTATCTACCAGGTTACAGTATGAATATAAACAGGACAAGGGATTCACCATATTCTTAATATGTATTTCTAAATATACATTACTGAATTATGGTCTTAAAAGTATATTCTTTGTGGTAACACAAATATAAAAAATAAAAATGAGCCAGCTTATCAGTCTTATGTTCTTTTTTTCCCTTAGAAATGGACAACGGCTAAAACTGCATACCACTAGTGTTGCCTAAAATATTCACGAATGATTCAAACATAAAATGAGATTGGCGACTGGTGGGTAGGGGTTGTGGGCTGAACTGGGCAGAGGAGAGCAAAGGGGGAAAAATTGGGAAAACTGCAATAGAATAAAAATTAAAAATAAAACAAAATAAAATGAGACTAAATAAGGTCTTAAAGTATTTATAAATCTGCAGTTAATCCAATACAAATTTTAGTGCTAAATTAATATTCCTGAAATTTCAGATGCATTTACTATATTATATAGTATAGAAGGAGACAAAATATTGATTGCAATTAGTTACTAGATAAACACCTGTGAAAAAATAAAAACAAATGACAGAAAAAATTCAATGGAGATCTAATTATAAGTGAACTTTCCTCATTTGTACTCTCTGAAGAAGGTCAAGTTAGATTGAAAAATGTATTTTCTACTCTAAAAAGTTGAAGTTCAATTTTTCAACAGAACAATAGCTAAGAGTTCAGATATTATCCTATTTAGAGTGACATGCACAGAAATAGTAGAATCAATCCCTTGTGGTAAGGGAATTTGTCTGTATTTTGATTGTACTAGTGTCAGTATCCTGGATGTGATCATGTACTATAGTTTCGTAAAGTGTTACCATTGGGAAAAACTGGGTAAAGGGTATATGGGATCTCTTTTTATTATTTCTTAAAATAGCATGTGAATCTGCAGTTACTTCAAAATAAAATATTTAGTATTTTTAAAAGAAAATAAAAACATATCTCTAAATTGTTTGGTCAGAGAAATATTGCAAGGGATTATTTAAGTCATATGAGTTCGGGTTATAGCACAATGATTTTATGACTCTACACTGACATCAAATGACCAATGAAAAGTTTTACTCTTGAATTTTTAGACATTTACTGGCAACCTGATCCAAACATATTCACATGTTGACAAAGGTCTTACAATAACAGCTGTATACATATTCTTCTGATAGTTCTGTACTGTATTCCTTAGCTATCATGGATAAAAAGCTATGCAAATGAAGACCATAGGTTCTAGTCATCAGGGACATTATTTGTGAGTACTTTTTGTAATAATTTATATACACATGTATAACTATGCAGTATATAAGAATTGAGTGCCTTTTAATTAAAAATATAAATTATGAGCTTTTCAGGACAGACTAATTCAGTTTTTAAGTATAGACATATGACTGGGTATTATTTGTTTATAGCATACATATGGTATCCTGCATTCTGATGGTTTTCTATAACGGGTATTCTAATGATATTGGTGTTCTAAATTTCTAACCTGAAACAGACTTTCAAAAATGCAAAGAAGAAAGATATATGGTCACAAATTAGGTATGTGTATAAAAGAAATTGTTAATTAATACAGTTCACTTTAGTCATTTAAATGTGTTTTAAATAGTATTATACTAAATCACACTCTACTAAACACTATAGTATAGTGAGGGACAGACCATTCCTTGACTAATTAATTTGGTGGATCTACCAAAGTAGATAGGAATGGAGTTGAACAAGAAAATTTTACATTTTAATTTACTATTTTTAAGCTTGTAGCAAGAAGAACAGGATGAGGAGGAGGAGAAGGAGGAAGAGAAGGAGCAAATGGGGGAGGAGGAGAAGAAAAAGACAGGGAGGGAGGGAGGAAGAAAGAGGGATGGAGGGAAGGAAGAAGAGAGGAAGGAAGGAAAGGGAAGAAAGAAAACTCACTTCCAGTTTCTAAAGGCAAAATTTAAATTCAGGCAGGGAAGTTCCATTTTTAGTCATCCACACACCTAGCACTTACACCTGAACACTTAGTTATGGCAGTTAAAGCAGCCTAATGGAAAAGACATTATGCAGAAGGAAAAAGGTCAAAACTTGGGGAAAAGAGAAGCATAAAGAAAAAATAGAAATAAACTAGTAAAATGACTGTTAAAAATCTAAATTGACAGGAATTATTTAAGTCTGAAATTTTAAAAAATTACCCTTATGAACAATGATGTGCTCTTATATGTATAAAAAGAAAGAATATCAGTTCTTCATTCTTCCAAAACCACAACCAGAAATGAGATGTAAGAGGAAGGCTTTATATTGGAAATTAGAAAGGTGTTGACAAGGAAATATAAAACGCAATAAAAGAAGTTACTAAGGATTGTGCTGAATTTCTTTGTATAGTTGATTACCTTATTGGAATAAAGGAAATAATAATATAGTGTCTGAAAAAAGTATAAACAACCATTTTACAAACACTGCAGTATGCAAGGGCTTGCACTGAAACTTCACTTTATCACCATATAATGAAATTCTTTATTAAAACCTAATCACATGTGTGTACACACATTTACACACAACAAGAAAACAATACTCTATAAATAACTATAATAAGAAAACAATAAAATAGAAATAATAAAATTCCCTATAAATTATAAACTAAAGGGCAGTCCCATAATATCACAAGGCTTCAAGTGGATAATAATGTATATTTATTATAACAGCTTATAACCAGAGAGTTTTACAAGAATTTCTTCTGGAGATTTCTCTAACTGAATTTTACTCTCACATGGTAAATACCTTCTTATTCTACCCTCTTGCTCTTACCTTTGCAGTCCTTTTTATTTGAAAGTAGAACAAAACCAGTTTTACAGGAACAGTGGTAACTTCCAGGTGTATTATCACAAATCTGACTACAACCTCCATTTGCATTTAAGGGATTTCTGCATTCATTTATATCTGAAAAGGGGAAAATAAATAATTTTTAAAGCGATAAAGCCTTCAGAAAAGTTTTCAGGAGGTCAGTCCAGATAAGATAGATGGGTTTATTATTACACGTACCAATTTCACACTTCTGTCCTTGCCAACCTGATTTGCAAATGCAAGTGAATGCAGCTTTGCCATCTTTGCAGCTTGCATATCCATCTTCATCGCATGGCAGAGGCTCACACTGGTCTGGAATGGCTAAAGGAAATAGACATCTATTTAATTTTACCATATGCCATGGTGAGATAAAATTATATGCTCTTTAATAGAAATCTTGTTTATAAAATTTATAATAAAACAAAAAATTGTAACTCTTTCCTTCATATAATACTTCTTCATAGAGTAGTGAATCCAAGAGGTAAATCTTTATTCTTTTCAAAAGGAAACTACTTTTATATTTGCAAATATGTACAGTATTTTAGAACTGTAATTTAGATATTTTTTCATATATATTACCTTATTTGACCCTCAAACCAATTCCATGAGATATGCAGAACAAATAAAAGTACTCTCAATATCAATAGGAAAAAAAATGTGGACTTCCAATTTAGGCTAAAATGGAGTAACAGAGGCCAGATTTATCCCCTGCCTTAACTACATAGAACTCTGGTCAAATACATGAAACAATGGTTTTTGGACTTTAAACAACAGGTAGCAGAGTACTGTGATTCTTAGGGGTGGGGCACAATCATCATAAAACGTGAGAGCACTTTATCACTATCTTAAATTATATGCTCATTTGTTTCTTTACTTATTTGTGGATTCTCTCTCCTCAGCAGACACTGCAATGGTCCCTTGCTTCCTACACATTTCTGCAGCTGCTTCTCAAGCCCTCCTAGTCAGCTCTGGGTGTTCCTTCCATTCTGCTAATACAGCCCCCTGTGCTTAAGTTAGCTAAAAATAAAATTTGTTACTTGAAAAGAAAGAAATTTTTTAACCTAGCTAAAACTTAATTACTGAATTTTTCAAAAAAAAGTTCTTATAAGTTCACAGTTTTTTTGAAAAGCAGTAATCAATTAGGTATGAGTTAAAATGATAGAAAAGCTAATCAGGGAATTGTTATCAAATTATTTCCCTGTCCTCTGGTAAACTGAAAAAGATTAAATGTGAACTAAATATATGTTTTCAAACAGTTTTACTTATGTAAGTAACACTAACTTTAAATTAGAGAAAATACAGATAAATATCTACAAATTGCCAATGCTGCATATAAAATATTCACTGCGAACCTCCCAATTTACATATTGTAATTTCACCTTTCTCTCTCTGGGTCTCAGCTGGGAAATTGGTGAATCAGAGACAGATAAGGTACTAGACTCTATGTGAACTTCAGAGGGAGAAGACTAAGTTGTTATCGTAACACTTTCTACATTTATGTTCTTGATACCAAAAGTCAGAAGAATAAACCTGGCTCCATTTTGATCTGTTATTCAACTACAATATTTGGTCACACTACATGACTATGCAACAACAGCCAAAATACAGCTGTTGAAAATAAAATTCTGATGTCAATGAACTAAAGCTTAGTAACCAAGGCACACTGTTCAATTTAAACATTAGGTGGAAATTCATTTTGCCTAAAACAGCAGCATCTATATACAAAAAACATTTTTTTAAATGCATTTTGAGAATAACTCCTTCTTGGACAAAACCTTCAAGGGTTCATTTGTTAATTTTTAAACATTGTATTTTCACAGGTGTGCTTTACATGCAGGTTTTTGTTTGGTTTTGTTTTTAAATTGATTGCAGCGATGGTTACCATTGACACAACTCCTGAGGTCGGTGTAAGCATTACTTGACTGACGCGCAGCAGTGAATAATCCAGCTCGGAAAGAGCCAAGACAATCTGTAAATACAAACAAATGTAGTTTTGTTAGAGGAGACATGCTTACTTGATCTGAAATCATGGCAGAAATTATGATCCTGTGGATTTACAGGATTCAGCATTCAAAAGCAAGATTGCAAAAATATGGAATTATGAAAAATAGGTTTATGGAAGCTTCTCTTTGGAGAAGAACCTTAAAGCCAGAAGTGAAAAAGATCTTGAATTGGCAAAGAAATTTATTGTCACAAATCTATGTTCTCAATTCTGTAGCACAGATGTACTTTTATCCTCGAATCTGTAGACCAGAGACTGATTTAAAAAATGTCTGTAATTAAATCAATAGAAATAGTGTCTCTGGTTGCTGTAGAAAACTTCCAATTCTTTTAATGTTGCACAGAGACTAACATAATATTTGCGTAATGTCTCTATATTAGAAAGCAAAGCAGGTTTATTGTATTCAGTTTATTCCTCATTCCAACCCTATGAAATTAGATATGGGAATCTGGCAGAAATAACAATGGAAATAATAGAGAAAAAATATTTACAGTCTTTAAAGTAATTAGGAAAAAAATGAACCATCCAATTAAACAATGGGCAAAGGACCTGAATAGACACTTCTCCAAAAAGGACATACAGATGGCCAACAGATATTTGAAAAGATGCTCAATGTCACTAATTATCAGAGAAACTCAAATTAAAACCACAAAAAGATATCATCTCACACCTGTCAGAATGGCTATCATCAATAAATCAACAAACAACAAGTGCTGGCAAGAATGTGGAGAAAAGGGAACCTTAGTGCACTGTTGGTGGGAAGGCAGACTGGTGTAGCCACTGTGGAAAGCAGTGTGGAGATACCTCAAAAATTAAAAATGGATCTGCCTTTTGATCCAGTGATCCCGCTTTGGGGAATATGTCCAAAGAAGCCCAAAACACTAATTCAAAGAACATAAGCACCCCCATGTTCACTGCAGCATTATTTACAATCACAAAATACGGAAGCAACCCAAGTGGCCATGAGTACATGAGGGAATAAAACAACTATGGGACATTTACACAATGGAATACTCCTTGGCTATAATAAAGGAGAAAATTTTACCCTTTGCGACAGTATGGATGGACCTGGAGAACATTATGCTAAGTAAATATGCACCAAACCCAGATCATTATTTATGTACATGGGTCATGCATGCAAGTTCTTTGGCTACTCACTTCCTATACCATACTTTACATCATCATAGCTATTCTGTAGCTACCTATTTGTACTTCTGAATCCTCTCACCTCTTCAACCATTTCTCCACAGCCCCTTCCCATCTGGTAATCTTCAAAATGCTCTTCACATCCATGATTCTGTCTCTGCTGTTCTTGTTTGCTTACTTTGTTTTTTAGATTCAATTGTTGATAGATATGTATTTATTGTCATTTTTTTGTTCAGAGTCTTGATTTTTTCTTTCTTCATAAGTCCTTTAAACATTTCATATAATAATGGTTTGGTGATGATGAACTTTAGCTTTTTGTCTGGGAAGCTCTTTATCTGCCCTTCAATTCTAAATGATAGCTGGGTAGAGCAATCTTGGCTATAGGTCTGTTTGTCATGATTTTGAGTATTTCTCGCCAATCCCTTCTAGCCTGCAAAGTTTCTTTTGAGAAATCAGCTGACAGTGTTATGGGAACTCCCTTGTAAGTGACTGCTTTTCTCTTGCTGCCTTTAATATTCTTCCATTATCTTTAAACTTTGGCATTTTAATTATGATGTATCTTGAAGTGGACCTCTTTGCATCCATATTGCGTGGGACTCTCTGTGCTTCCTGGACTTATGTGTCTATTTCTTTCACCAAATTGCGGAAGTTTTCTTTCATTAGTTTTTCAAATAGAGTTCAAATTTATTGCTCTCTCTTCTCCTTCTGGCATGCCTATGATGCAAATGTGAGAATTCTTGAAGTTTTCCCACAAACTGCTTACATTACTTCCACTTTTTTGGAGTTTTTTTTCTTGTGGTTCTTATTTTTTTTTCCTTATGTTCCAAATCATTGATTTGATTCTTGGCTTCATTTATTTTACTGTTGTTTCCCTGTACATCATTCTTTATTTCAATTAGTCTGTCCTTGGTTTATGACTGGATCTTTTTGATGCTGTTGAGGTGCTAAGTTCCTTGAACATCCTTATAAATAGTGTTTTGAACTCTGCATCTGATAGATTGCTTATCTCCATTTTGTTTAGTGCTTTTTTTTTCCTGGAGTTTTGATCTGTTCTCTCACTTGGGCCATGTTTCTTTGTCTCTTCCTTTTGGCAGCCTCCCTGAGTTTGTTTCTATATATTAGGTAGAGTGGCTATGACCCCCTCTCTTGGTAGCATGGCCTAATGTACCAAGTGTCCTGCAGGATCCAGTGGCACAATCTTCCCTATCACTCAAGTTGGGTAACTCAAGGCACACCCTTTGTGTGGGCTGAGTTCACCCTCCTCTCGTAGTTGAGGCTTGATTGCTGTTGGCAGGTCAATGGAGGGATTTACCCAGGCCAATCAGCTTCAATGACTGGCTGTGACCACTGACCACAAAACTCTACCCTCCATGGAGGATCAGCTATGCAGAGGCAGGGTGCTCCCATGTGGTCTGGAGCTGTCCACTGGGTGTGCAGGCTCTAGGGTTTCCTGGGTGGGGCAGGCCAAGGTCATCCCCCACCTGTGTTCTGCCTGTAGCCAACCTGCATGAGCTATAAAGCAATCTGAGATGGCTGCTACTTGTGATGGGCTTGGAGATTCCCAGCAGAAGCCAAGCTGTGAATCTCAGCTGGCTGCTGTTAGTACTTGGCCTAGGGCCACTTAGCTGCTGCCAGTTTGATATTATTTAGGAAGATGTGAAACATGAGCCAAATGTTAACTGTGACTTTTCTAGCCATTCATATGGAAAGTCACAGTTAACAGTTTGGATGGCCCTGTAAGTTGGGTGGGACAGAGTCTCAAGGGATCTCCAGGGTCAGGCAGACAGTGTTAGCCAGGTTGATGGAGTCTCAGACATGGCACTCATCGGCAGGCTCTGTAGTTCCATGGTGGGAGGGATGGCCTCTGTCCGCCCTTCTGTCTGGGAGAAAGCTGCCCCCCAGCTCCCAACTTGGTGCCAGACACTTCAATCTCTCCCTTTATCACTGGTGCCTTTCAAGCTGCTAATTTCCATGTGGTTATGAGAGGAGGTGAGCCTTGCTTACACATGCTGCCATCTTGCAGCCCTTTCTTTTTCAATGACAGAAGGTGGCATCGCATGAAAGCCTAAATGTTTGCTTATTTTAATTTCAGAAGTGGAAGACTGAGTTATTCATACTCCTCTCCTGATGATACATTACTATTATTCATCTCTGTAAAGCCTATTGCTTACTGCTTTTAAAAAATATGTCTTATCTCCATTTCCATTCCCACTTACCTCTTATGCAACCATTCTAATGAAGTTAATGTGTATTTTTATTTGTATGTGTTCTTATAAAACATGCATTTATAATTTTGTGTCCATGAATTTTCATTTCTGTAAATGGTTGTATATTATAAATCATGGTCTCTGACATTGCTTATTTGGCATTGTATTTTTATGACCTATTCATGCTGCAACATATAATTTATTGCTTCTAACTGCTAAACATTACTCATGGCATGCAATCACCATTTAAAAAATCCTCTCTATCTGCAATACTCAGCTGGCTTCCAATTTCCCACCTCTATAAAAGTAGCACTGCAATGGATATCTTCATGCATGTCTCATTATTACACTCATAAACAATTTCTTTGGAATAGGTTCTGAGGAGTTTCTGGAATTGTAGCATCATCCAATAGGCATAAACTTAGCGTCTAGGTGCATTCTCTCAAGCAGTGCATATGAATTTCTATACCCTGCCCTAGCTGGTGTGGCTCAGTTGGTTGGAGCATTGTCTCATAAACCAGAAGGTCATGGGTTCAATTCCCAGTCAGAGCACATACTTAGGTTGAGGGTTCAGTACCCAGTTGGATTGAGTACAAAAGGCAACTAATCAATGTTTCTCACTTGCCTATGAGAGGCAACCAGTCAATGTTTCTCTCTCTCATTGATGTCTCTCCCTCTCTCTAAGATAAGTCAGCATGTCCTCAGATGAAGATAAAATAAAAAGAATTTCCATATCCTGGAAATTCCTTTCTAATTGTTGCAGAACAAGGTAATAAAGTGACATCTCATTGTTTTTCTGATTTCCAGTGAGATGGAGCATAACTTCATGTCATTTTAAAATATTTTAGGTTTCCTCCTCTGAATATTTTATTATTTTGTAACCACTTTTCTATTGGCACTTATTTATTGTCCATGTGGGTTTGCAAAAATTTAAAAATGTTTATAAATATCAGCTCATTCTCTCATCTGTCTCCTCCTTTAAAATATATTTACTGTTTTTTGAAAGAAGAAGGGAGGACAGAGAAAAACATCAATGTCATATACAAACATCAACTGGTTGCCTCCCATATGTGCCCCTTAAAGAATTGAACCCACATCCTAGGGACGTGCCCTGATTGGAAATGAACCCCCAACCTTTTGACATAGGGGACAATGCTCCATCTGAGCTCAGCTGGTGTAGTGTATAACTGAGCCACACCAGCCGGGGCCTCTAATCTGTCTCTTAACCTTATTTTTATATATGTCTTTTAAGAGAAGTTCTTAATTTTGTTGTAATCAAATCAAATAATGCCAATTATTTGGCATTATGGTTTCTGCATTTGAAGTTTTTCATTCCATGCCATTGATCGTGAAAATATTCTCATACAGTTTTTGTTTAATCTCATAGTTTTACTTTAACATTTGTGTCTTTATTTCATCTACCATCCATCTTTTTATCTGGTGACAGGAACACAGATTTATTTTTCTGATTATAGTTAGCCAGTCTTCCCAACATGATCTTCTAAACAATTCAAAGTGATATGTGATATGATCTTTATGAAATATTAGGTTGCCAAATAGAGGTGTCTGTGAACTCTGTTTCATTCATTAGTGTACATGTTCCCTTGACAATAGCAAGTAGTTTTCTTTCTACAGCTTTATATTATTTATATTTGATGAGGTGTCTTCTCCTTTGCAATTTTAAGATTATTTTAAGCATGTGTAGACTTTTATTCCCTGATTTAAATACAGAATTCCTTTAAAAAATACAGCTGGAATTTTGAAAAGGACTGCTCCAAATACATAGGTTACTTGATCTCTTTATAGCATCAGTCAATTCAGAAGCATGAAATAATTTTCTATAATTTCAGTTCATCTTCTGTATCTTTAGTTTGACTTTTAAAAAGTTTTCCCTACAGAGGTTTTATATATACTTAAGATATTTCCAGATATTCTATGGGATTTGCTGCTGTTGTGAATGGTATCAACTTTTTATTTTCTAGTGTACTACTGTGTAAAGAACTACTACTGAATTTTTATGGGGTAGACTTAGAACTATCTAATACCTCTTATGTGTTCTAATACTCTGTCTATGGATACTGTTTTTTCTGGTATATCATCATATCAATTACAAATACATAATGATAGACATATAGTTTGCCTCGTGGTCTACACAATTCTTATTTTTCTCTCTTTACTGAATTATCTGTAAACCTAAAGTGCTTCTATTCTTGCTCTCAATCAAAAAGAGACTGTATCTAAATTTTACCCATTAAGTACAATGTTTACTATAGATTTTGCTCTTTTTACTTCCTTCCTTCCCTTTCTTCCTTTCTCCTTTCCTTTTTCCTTCCATTCTTTCTCCTTCTCCATCCTTTTCATCCTTCCCTCCTTTCCTTTCCTTCCTTCCTTCCTTCCTTCCTTCTTTCCGGGTTGTGTGCGTATCATTAGCAAGACCATACATGCCAATTTACCCAGGAGAGTCCTATTTGTTTTTTACTTGACAATTTATCTGGCAAAGAATTAGTCCTGGACAAAATATAAAAATCTGGAAGACAATTTATATGGTTACTCTATATAACCTTTACTAAGTTCAGAAAGTTCTTCTATAATCGTAGTTTGCTAAAAGTTTTTTTATCATAATTAAGTGTTGAACTTTATCAACTGCTTTTTCTGTGTGAACTGAGGCAGTAATAATTATTTATGTGGAGAATTATATTAATGGATTTTTTGATGTTAAACCATCCTTGAATTTCTGGAATAAAACTCACTTTATCATGATGTATTATCTTTAATATACTTTACATTAGATTGGACATCATTTTATTTAGAATTAAATTATAAATGTAAAGAAACTATATTTGTATTTTTTGTGTTATCCTTATCTGGTTAGAGAATCAAAATTACACTAGTCTTTTCAAATAAGCTCATAGCATAGACCTTTTTCCTATTTTTGAGGAGAATTTTATAAGAGAAACTTTAATAATTTCTTTTCATGTGGAAGAATTCACCTAAATAACATCTGGGTCTGAATTTGGGGGCTTACAGAGGAGAGGGCTTTGGGGTTTTAGCTTATTTAGTGCTCATCTGTATAACCAAGTTCTCCATTGCTTCCTGTAAAATTAAGGATGTTTTATATTTTTCTAGGAATGTACCCATTTTATCCAGTTTCTAAATACAGTTTTATAGCCATTTGTAATATTTTATGATATATTTTATTTTATCCATATGATGATCTTTATTTTATGATCACAAATCTCACCTATATTGGGGGTTTACAGTATTTCCCATTCTTATGCTCTACTTTGTTCTGTCATTCCTCCTTTCCTTTTCTTCTTTTTCCTTGATTATTCTTGCCAGAGGTCAGTCTAACTTATCATACTTTTCAAAGAATAAGATTTTTGCCTTTGTTTATCTCTCTTTTGTTTTCCATTTCACTTATTTCTATGCCTATTTTTGTTATTTCCTTATTTCTTGTTACTCAGGGTTTACTTTTAAATTTTTTTTTTACTTGGTTGGAATGTTTCGATTATTTTTTAAAATTCCTATCTATCCTCTGAATGGTGCCTCAGCGCTGAGCACCCAATTCCCACATGCATGTACTAGAACAAGCCAGCTTTTAGCCTACCCATGGGTTTCTCATATTTCTTGTTGTATTTTTAAATTTTATTTTGTTATTATTAGTACCTAGAATGCTACTGTTTCTCTTGATATGACTTTAAGAGAAGTCAGCACCCTGGGCTAATTCAACAACTTGGCAAGAACAAGAAATTAAAAAATTATTGCCAACAACACCACAAGAACAAGAAATTAAAAATTAAAAAAATTAAAAATAGTGTTTATATTTAGGCTCCTAATTTAGCATTCTTCCCAAGAAGTTCCTCTCCCATTAATAGAATCCTCCACTCTCTCAGGTGATATTTTAAAGGAAAATATAGACGGTAGAGTTATTTATTCTATTTTCTAAGGAAAAGAACATGACTTAAAAACACAGAGTTTAAACTGTGTCCAAAATCTCTTTTCAATGCAGTAATGGAAGATGTGGGTAGACCAAAGTCTTTCTGAATCTCTGAAACTATAAATCTAAGCATTCTCCAAAAAGTATGCGTTATTAGTGGTGAAATCTCTTTGGTGTTCTTACCTCACTGTAAGGTGCTCCATGCATGGGCTGTGGTAATTAGTAAAATTACTGTTGGGTTTACCAGGGGCAGAATTATAAAAGTTTCTATGAAGTAGGAAAATCTGGCCTACAGAATATATATATATATCAAATGACAGAAAAGGTAAACTAAGAGCATTTCTTTTCTATTTTCAACAGTGGAATTCATTACATATGTCTATGTGTAAGTAAGGTCCTAAATATAAAATTTGAATAAAAAATAAGCCATAATAAAAATAATTTTTTGTTTCATATATGGGCTGGTTAAATAATAATACATTACATTTAATGAAAGTTTGATCCAAAAAAAAGTATACCTCCATAAGTACTTATTTGGTCTTCCCAATAGCTCTGGAGATAGAAAATATAGCATATGTTTAAATGTAGGACCTGAAAAGTTAAATTACTTGCATAACCTGACACAGTAGAAACTTTTATGACTGGTACCAAAACCTATACCTTATTTACTTATTTATTTATTTGATACTTAGTGTTTCTACTATGCTGCCAAATAAGAGAGGCAAAGAGAAGAAAAAGTTAGGTCGAGCGAGCAAAGGGTAAGATGAAAGGGACTGGAGAAAAAGGAAAAAATATTTTATCTAAGGTACTCCTCCAAAGCACATAATGTCGTGCTGAAGTGTTATTCATCTTTATACAAATACACTCCATGATCAAAGATATGTATTTTCTAGAGGGCTGACAACTACAGAAACAGTCTCAATACAAGGACCTAAGGAATGGGGATTAATACTATGTTTTTTAATGCAAGCTTATAATTTTTAATACCCAAATAATGTCTGCCTTCAGATAAAATATTCAAATTTATACCTAAAAGTGAGAAGCTTAAATAGTCTTATCATTCTCTTTTCTCCACTTTAACAATACAGTGGTTTTTGTTTGAGAAAATGAGTCATGTATAACTTTACAAAAAATAGATGTTTTTCATGGATGTGTATCTATATCCCATTGTTCTTTTAAGATGTAGCAGATAAAGGTTTCAGAAACTCTTGCTTCATCTTCATATCCAGAGACAGAAGTAGTATCACTACACAATTTTTATAGTGTCCCCTTTCCAAGTTCAAATTAAACTGTTTAAGTCTGTTATTAGAGGTCAGAAAAGGGAAGTGAAGAAAACAATAAAATGGAAATAAAGAAGTCATAGAAAAAATTATAATTTTAAGATCTTGCAGGAGAAATGTTGGACTGGAAATTACAAAAAGAATTATAATGGTCGACTGGAAAATACCTAGTAACCCAATGAACAGAAATGGGTCATGCCACGGAGTCCTAAAGAGAGACCTCACTGAACTGAGGTCCTGCAGTTGATGAGAGGGTGAAATGAAATGTAGGATGCTATTGTTGAGTCTCCTGGGCCCAGGATGTGCCCCACAAACAAGATTCAGACCATCATGGACACTCAAAAATGAAAGGATAACCACTTCAGGGCTATGAAAAAGAGCACTTGGCTCTAACAGGGTCTTCTACACCGTGGTCTTAGGCTCTTATTTGTTAATTGTTCTGAAAGGTAGATATACGTTAAGTCATACCAATGTTTCACTGGAAGCTTCCTTAGGAAAGCAGGAAAGGAAGAGATATACCCAACCTAAAGACGGTCTCTGGACTCTTTACATTCAGAAACAAAACAAAAGCAAAGAAGAAGTAAAACCCTAAACTGTAATTAAACCCTCAAATTTCAAGAGAAATAAGAGTTTAAAAGAAAGTTATTTACAAAATTATATTAATAAATTTTAAGCTGCACAGTAATTAATGTATATCAGAGTACATTTCTACTTTTTTTTCCAAGGAGGATTAACTTTTCATTTCTAAAAGGCCTGTACCTCAAGTTGGCTGGGATGAGAGTAGGGTGGACAGATGCACAGATGGGGAATATCCTGAGCCTAAAGGAGGATGGAGAGCACACCTTTGTCGGCTGGACCTACAAAGAATCCCATAAGAAAGAGTTGAACAAATTATATTCAACTTTTATTATGGAGAATGTTGACAACTATCCCAAGTAATATTAATACAAAATGTTTTTATATTTGCTTAAAGCAAACCAAAATCTTCTTATCTTTAATTAATATTGAGTTGAAATCATCTCATCTATTTGGGTATGGAAAGGATATCTCACTCCTTGGGAGTCCAGAATTGTGTACAAGAGGGATACTGCAAGAAATGATGAAATGATGTTGCCGAGAGAAGCTGTTAATAATTTCAATAAGTGTGTATGCCACAAGCTCCAGAGAGTACAGAGATCATTTCTTTCATTAAAAGATAACCCATGACCTAAATATAACTTAACATTAGCCCAGTCAGTCTGTAAGACAGGAAATTGAAAAGACTAAAAGTCAAAATGCCACATGTTAATTAAAGAACCATTAAAATTTGTTCTGCGTAACTTTAATAAATGGACAGCAATATTGCATAGAGAATGGGATCTTATTCCCAGGAATAGTTAAACTGTATTGGATGAAATATACAGGTGGAGGATTGGGCATGATCATATCTAAGTTCCCTTCCATATCCAGAATTATATGACTGGAATCCTTT
The DNA here is from genome assembly GCA_004027475.1 of Anoura caudifer. Lineage (NCBI taxonomy): Eukaryota > Metazoa > Chordata > Mammalia > Chiroptera > Phyllostomidae > Anoura > Anoura caudifer. The sequence continues at coordinate 21,562 of PVKU01006725.1, forward strand.
CAACTTACCTAAATATCTTGGATAAAAATACTCCTAGAAGGAAAGAAAAATGAATAAATTATCTTAGCAAACCTAAATTTCACTACAAAGCTAAAACAATTTTAAAACATGCTTTTATTTTAAAGATGCATTTTTCCTCTTTACTGAATTTATTGGTGTGACACTAGTTAACAAAATTATACAGGTTTCAGGTGCACAATTCCGCAGCACATCATCTGTACACCGTATTGTGTGTTCACCACCCCAAGTCTAAAGATGCAAACAAATTACAAATAAATGTCATTTCCACAGTAGAAGATTTTTTCTATAGTAAAATACTCCAGAAGTAGATAACTAACAACTTTAAGTGAATAAGATACTTAGGCTTAAGGAAATATTGATCAATTAAATCATGCTTCAAAAGCTTCTAATCTGAAAACAGGTTCTACTGGAGCTATTAAATGTAATCATATACACCCCCTTTTGTAAATCCTGTATTTCTTCCATAATGATTAGATACCCTTTTGACACATTTCATGCCATGCTGATTACAAACAGCAGATTAAATGTTGAATGACACTGGACATTTATCTTTTAGCATCATAAGTACAAGTAGTACCTTTTGTATTAATTGGTTATGTACACAAAGTTTGTCTGTAAATCAGTACTTTGGAATAAAAATGCACTTTGCCAGAGAGAGAAAAATGTTAAAAATTATTTCTAATGGTAAAGTTCTCAGGATGGTTCACAAAAGCCTTCTTAACCATAATGTATCTGATGTGTAACATTAGTAGCACAAGAACACCTCATGAGAAACCAGCGTTTCTACGCAAAACGTAAGTACAAAACATAACTTCATCCAGTATAGAGTCAAAGTCCTCACTGTTTCCTCCTCTCGCATATAAACCTACGCAACACTTACCTACTAATTTATAAGGATGTAATCCCCCACCAAGTATTTCAGGCAGTGGTGTTACCTTCTACTGAACCAAGGTCATGAGGCTAAGCAGCAATGAATGGATTCAAAAGATTATGTAATGGGTGAAAGGAATAGAGCAGGGATAATAAGGAAGTAAACAGCAGGGTAAAGATTGGGAATGTGGACTACAGTATTAGGGATGTGGGAAGCAATAACAAATGTTTTTTCTTTTATTTCTCCCATTTCTTCCTTTCTCTGTCACAGCTTTCTCTTCTGTCAATGAGACTGGTATTCAGAATGAGTGGAGAGGAAGCACATTCCTGAGTTTCCCTTCTACACTATGTTCCCTTCTCTCCATTATCATCTTCGACCTCACTCCTCATTTGCTACTCATATGCTACAGTATAAGAACATATCTATGATGCTAGAAATGCAGACTCAAGTATTTCTTGTGATATAATACTATATCTTGGGCATGCGTACTTGCTTTAAAATGTTCAAGCAAAACAAAACAAAATTAGAGTGGGTGAAGTAGAAAACAGGCAAAACAATCATGGCAGATTGATTATCATTGAAGTGAGAGAAACGTATGCTGGGATTTGTTATATTGTTCTTTCCACTTTGGTATATTTAAATTTCTGTAATAAAACTAAATGTGTATGCACACACGTGTGTACATGCACCTGTTTTCTACAAAGTAAGAATACGCTGTATATTCTGTAGAATAAAATATTTTTGTCTTTCCGATTGTTTATCCAAAAAAAGCAACAAAATTGAAAGAAACATTTTGACTCAATGCCAGAGAATATTAAAACTGAATCTTTGGGTATCTATTAGGGTAAGTGGAGGTAAAAGAATTGAAGGGAACAAGTTGCTACTGTCTTGGACAAGCTCCCCAACTACAGAGATCATTCTTGCTTATTATCTCTCAACTAGTTTCATGGCCCCAAGAGCCATGACAGAGGTAAAGGAGGTACTTTGTATACATTTTCACCCTCATTTCCCTTTGGTTATATAGTTCATCTCAGAAAAAAATATATGAAGTAACCGCAAAGGCTATTAAAATTTAATACTTAGAGGCACTATTTATACTCCTGCCACCCACAGTATGTCAGAGAATACCCTCCTCTAGGAAATAAGAGGACTAGAGATAAAGTCATATTTCTGAATGATATTTAGGGATGCTTACAATTAGATTTTTCTAAACTAACTTGGAAACTTTCATACACTAAGATGTAAATTCTACCCCCAGGAATGACTGAAGATATAAAATGGCTCAGGAAATTTCCCAAGGGTTTATGGAATAAATTAAAATATACTCAGGGAACACAGTGCTGAATGAATTCTTTAGTAATCATTCACTGAGTATCTATTATGTACCAAGCTTTATGTTAAAGGCTGATTAAAAAGGCAATGAAGAAAAAACTTCCGGCCAAGATGGAGGCGTTGGTGGACACACTGTGCCTCCTCTCACAACCAGGATTAAGGACAACAAAAATATAGAACCGAAAAAAAAAGAAAAAAACCAACTGGAACACACTGAAAATTGAATTGTATGAAAGTCTGACAACGATTCACCCAGACTGGTAAGAGGGGCAGAGTTGGTGACCGGCGGAGAGGGGTCGAGGCAGGAAAAAGCAGTGGCTAGTGGTCCCAGACACACAGGCACAGGTTGGCACACCCCAGGTGCACAGGTGGTGGTTACCAAGTGCTCGGGGTGGGGGGCAACGAGCAGACCAAGCGAGGCGCACAAGGTGGATGACCCCGGTCACACGTTTGCATGCAGATAAATCAGGGGAAAACGGGCAGCGAGACGCACTGCGCAGTTCAGGGCCCCAGCACCAGGAAACAAAGCCTAAAAAGCACCGATTGAGAACACTTGTGGGGGCTGAGGTGCTGGGAGAGACTCCCAGCCTCATAGGAGAGTTCCTTAGAGAGACCCACAGGGTCCTAGAACATACATAAGCCCACCCACATGGAAATCAGCACCAGAAGGGCCCAATTTGCTTGGGGGAAAGCATCAGAAGGGACTGGAATCCAAGAGAGCAGAGCAAGCACCATTGTTCCCTCTTGGACCTTGCCCCACATACAGCATCACAACCCAGGGACTGGGTTGCCCTGCCCTGGTGAACACCTAAGGCTCTGCCCCTCACTATGTAACAGCCGCGGCCAGACCAAAAAAAAAAAAAAAAAGAAGAAGAAAAGCCAAAACCAAAAATGGCTCAAACGGGAGAACAGAGCAAAGCCCTAGAGCTAATTCATTTAAGTGACCAAGAGACAGCCAACCTATCAGATGCACAGTTCAATGCACTGGTGATTAGGAAGCTCACAGAACTGGTTGATTTTGGTCGCAAATTAGATGAACAAATGAAGGCTACAATAAGTGAAATGAAGGAAAATGCACAGGGAACCGATACTGATGGGAGGAAAACTGGGACCCAAATCAATGGAGTGGACCAGAAAGAAGAAAGAAACAACCAAACAGAAAAGAATGAAGAAACAAGAATTCAAAAAAATGAGGAAAGGCTTAGGAACCTCCAGGACATCTTTAAATGTCCCAACATCCGAATTATAGGGGTACCAGAAGGGGAAGAGGAAGAGCAACAAGTGGAAAACTTATCTGAACAAATAATAAAGGAGAACTTCCCCAATCTGGCATAGGAAATAGATTTCCAGGAAGTCCAGGAAGCTCAGAGAGTCCCAAAGAAGGTGGACCCAAAGAGGAACACACCAAGGCACATCATAATTACATTAGCCAAAATGAAAATGAAAGAGAGAATTCTAGAAGCAGCAAGGGATAAGGGCACAGTCACCTACAAAGGAGTTCTCATCAGACTGTCAGCTGATTTCTCAAAAGAGACCTTACAGGCAAGAAGGAGCTGGGAAGATGTATTCCAAGTCATGAAAGGCAAGGACCTACATCCAAGATTGCTCTATCCATCAAAGCTGTCATTTAGAATGGAAGGGAAGATAAAGTGCTTCTCAGATAAGGCCAAGTTAAAGGAGTTCATCATCACCAAGCCCTTATATGAAATGTTAAAGGGACTTATCTAAGAAAAAGAAGATCAAAAATATGACAGTAAAAAGACAGCAAACTCACAGATACTAACAACCACACCTAAAACAAAAGCAAACTAAGCCAACACCTAACACGAACAGAACCACAGAAATGGAGAACACATGGAGGGTTATCAACAGGGGAGTGGGAAGAGGAGAGAGGGGGAAAAGGTACAAAGAATAAGTAGCATAGATGGTAGGTAGAAAATAGACAGGGGGAGGGTAAGAATGGTGTGGGAAATGTAGAAGCTAAAGAGCTTATGACACATGGACATGAACTTAAGGGGGGAATGTGGGTGCAAGGGGGTGTGCAGGGTGGAGGGGAATGATGGGGGAGAAATGGGACAACTGTAATAGCATAATCAATAAAATATAATTTAAAGAAAGAAAAATAAATAATAATAAAAAGGCAATGAAGACATTTAATGAAGTATGATAACGATGCAATCACGTGCTCATGCGTGCGTACACACACGTTATACTTGAGGTGTCTTCCCCCCTCACCCAATACTCCCAAATTCTGGTTGAATGAAAGTATTTACAAACCATGATGTCGATACTATTTGCTGAGCTATAACTGAATTATACTTTGGTCAAAGCACACTGCTTTTAGCAATAGTGTCTTCCTAACTAGTCCACTCTCCTTTGAAGGTACTTCTTTCTGAAATGCTTAAGTGGTTACATGTGAAACATGATATATACCAATCATTAACTTTACAAAGGAAAACAATGGAACACACACTCAAGCTGGAAATGTTCTGTAGTTTCCATGCCTGGGAAAGCTACCATTAATTTTCATGAGTTCTTACCGTTTCGGGGTTATTTTCAAAGACCTCCCTGGCTTCTTCTTTATTGCACAGTTCTTCAATGCACTCTCTTTCAAGATTACCCTGGTAGGTTTCTTCAGCCCAAGAGTTTGCACGGCGTTTCCTAATCAGAACTTGTGAAGCATGTTGCTTTGACAAAACTGAAGGGAAACAATAAGTTCATATAAATAAATCTTTTATTTCTCCAGCTAAAATATATTATTATATTAAACAATGAGAATTAAAATCATTTTATGCCTTTAAATTGTATGACACTTAAAATCAGTATGGTTCAACTGAGAAAAAAATGCAGATACGTAACACTTTCATTAACAACCCAATGAGCAAGTTTGGTATACAGCTACAGTGCTTTTAATAATCTACACAAATTATTCAAGTTTCTGCTAGAGGTCATACATAACAGACCATACTTAGTATTTACTTTATGAACTATATTGGAAATAGCACCAAGCTGAAATGACTATGTGAAAAACCATAGCCATCCCATCTTTAAAGCTACTCTCTTAATTTTAATGGAGAACTTACATGATCACTGAAGCAGCAGTACAATTCAATCAGCTATTTAAAATACACTTGATAGGCTAACACACTTAATTATTCATACCAACAGGAAAATAAAAATTCATGATAAAAGCAAGTCCAAATAGAAGGCTCCTGAATCCACATGGACTGATCCTATCATGCCCTTTACAACCTTCTTCACCCTCTAATGAAGGGCATTTCAATCCCATCAGAAATGCCCCCATTTCTTTGCTCTCCTTGACACAGTTGCGTTTATTCATAGTCCCCTTATCCTCTCCTCCCAGCCTTTCACACACACACCAATCAGGCTTTTGTCTGTGACTCCACCATGCTGCTTTAATTCTAACGGTTAATCATCAGTCATCATCTTACACGACCTACCAGCAGTATTTGACAGCATTGATTATTGCTTCCTAAGTACAATAGTTTAACCAGACTTACAGGTCATCAGGCATTCTTCATTATTCTTATACCTCATTGCCCAGGCCCTAGTCATCTCCCCCCTCTACTGACCTCTAAATATTGGTTACTTTGGGTTTCGTGGCTGTATCCTAATATACTGCATCTGCAGCTCAAACCTCTGTCCTCACTTCAGATCATACGTCCAGTTGGCTATTGGACCTCCCTACCTGGGTAACCAACAAAAATCTCAAATATGGCATTATAAGAATGAAATTCTAATTTCCACACTCTATCTGACTGGCTCCACTTGAAGCCTCTTGGTTGATAGTAACTTCTAGGAGCTCAGGCAAAAAAAACTTGAAATAATCTTTCATTCCTCACCCCCCAACACCATTGACATCCCAATCTTACATCATCACAAAATCCTCTCAGGTTTCTCTTCCAGATTTATAGAAAATATGACCACTTCTCACCACCTCAACTGTTTTTACTGATATAACTTTTCATTTTAAAACTTCCATAATTAAAATTAATAAAACACTTTCTTTAACCAACTTTGAGTCAAACTTTAAAAATCAGGCAGTACTATGTCACCTGAATATGTGAAGAACATACGTTTTTACAAAGTTATTGATAATTTGGGGAATTTAACTAATTAATGTTATTCATTATTGTGACAAACCAATATGTATGTATGTGTTTGTCCACCTTTTTAAAAAAGATGATTAATGGGGTAGGGGGAGTGGAGGGGGAAAATGCAGACAACTATAATTGAACAACAATAAAGTAACTTAACAAAAATAAACAAATAAAAAGATGATTAATACAGTTAAAATGGTTAATGTATTGCTTTTTTATTTGGTACTATAATACTTATTTTATTATTTTACTTTAAAATATATTCAATGGAATATTTAGAACTTCTGGCCAAGATGGAGGCATAGGTAGATATGCTTCACTTCCTCACACAACCAAAGAGGTATAACAACCAATTTAAAAACAAAACAACCAGAACTGCCAGAAAATCTAACTATATGGAAGTCTGACAATCAAGGACTTAAAGAAGAAAGATTGATCCAAACTGGTAGGAGGGTAGAGAGAGCCAGCCAGGGCAGAAAGGACACATGGCAAGGTGGCAGGTGAAGGACGGGCAGTCCCACATTCATGTGCAGATAAACCAGGAGGAACAACTGGGAAGTGAGACAGATAGTCCAATCCTGGGTTCCAGGATGGGGAAATAAATCCTCAAAACCTCTGGCTATAAAGAACTGTAGGAGTTGCAGCAGCAAAAGAAATTCCTAGTCTCACAGGAGAGTCCATTGGAGGGGCCCACAGGGTTCTGGAACGTACACAAGCCCACCCAACCTAGTATCAACACCAGAAGGGCCCAATTCACTTGTGGATAGTGGGGGAAGTGACTGAAAGTGAGGCAAAAGCCAAGCAAGTGGCATTGTTCCCTCTCTGACCCCTTCCCCACACACAGCACCACAAGGCAGCAAAGTGGGTTTCCCCACCCTGGCAAATACCTAAGGCTCCACCCTTACAATATAACAGGTGCACCAAGACAAATAAATATCCCCAAATGAAAGAACAGATCAAAATGCCAGGAAAAAAAAAAAAAACCTAAGCAATGAGCACACAGAGAACCTATCAGATGCAGAGTTCAAAATGCTGGCAATCAAGATGATCACAGAAATGATTGACTATGGCTGTAAAGTAAAAGAAGAAGTGAAGGCTATACAAAGTAAAAGTAAAAAATATATATACAGGGAACCAACAATGAAGGGAAGGAAACTGGAACTCAAATCAACAATTTGGAACAAAAGGAAGAAATAAACATTCAACTAGAACATGATGAAAAAACAAGAATTTAAAAAAGTGAGGAGAAGCTTAGGAACCTCTGGGACAATTTTAAGCACTCCAACATCCAAATCATAGGGGTGCCAGAAGGATAAGAGGAAGAGCAAGAAACTGAAAACTTATTTGAAAAAATAATGAAGGAAAACTTCCCCAACCTGGTGAAGGAAATACTTACAGGAAGTCCAGGAAGCCCAGAGAGTCCCAAAGAAGTTGGTTCCCAAGGAGGAACACATCAAGGTACATCATCATTAAGTTAACCAAGATTAAAGATAAAGAGAGAATCTTAAAAGCAGTAAGAAGAAATGAGAGAGTTACCTACAAAGGAGTACCCATAAGACTATCAGATGATTTCTCAAAAGAAACCTTGCAGGCAAGAAGGGGATGGAAAGAACTATTTGAAGTCATGAAAGGCAAGGACCTACGTCCAAGATGACTCTATTCAGCAAAGCTATCATTTGGAATGGAAGGGCAGATAAAGTGCTTCCCAGATAAGGTGACGTTAAAGGAGTTCATCATCACCAAGGCCTTATTATATGAAATGTTAAGGGAAGTTATCTAAGAAAAAGATCAAAACTATGAACAGCAAAATGACAACAAACTCACAACTATCAACAATGGCACCTAAAAAACAAAAACAAATAACAAACTAAGCAAACAAGTAGAATAGGAACAGATTCACAGAAATGGAGATCACATGGAGGGTAATCAGAGGAGAGGGGGAGGGGAGGGAATGGGGAAAAGGTACAGGGAATAAGAAGTATAATTTGTAGACAGAGGGAAGTTAAGAATAGTATAGGAAATGGAGAAGCCAAAGAACTTACATGTTGGACATGAACTAAGGTGGGGGGAAAGCTGGAGTGAGGGGTATATAGGGCAGAGAGGGATAAAGGGGAGAAAAAAAATGAGACAGATGTAATAGCATAATCAATAAAATATACTTAAAAATAAAATAAAACATATTTATTGGCAACATATAGAGAATAGGTAAGAAAAACAGACAGCAAAGAAGAACATTTTAATTAGTGAGTAACAACAAAAAATGACACAGCAAAATTTAACATCAAGCAACAGGTTGTAAGGAAATATTTGTATTATATAGAATAGAAAAAATACATCCACAAGTTATGAGCAATTTTGGGGCGGATAAAACAACAGGAGGTTGGGGGATGATGGCTGAGTAGGTGGAAGCCGAGTCCAACTGCTCTTTCCTCAAACTCTGATTTTCAGCTTATCTTCCAACAATTAACCTGAACAATCAACGGAATCTTAGCTTATATGAAATTTTGAAGCCAAGGAGTACAGAATATGCTTTGTGCCATCCATTAGGGTGATTTTATAACTTGAAGGGGAAATAATCCAGTGCAAAAGGCAGCAGCAGAGAGACAAGACAGAAACGGCAGCTTTGGAGTTTCCTCCCCTTTCAGAGCAGGAGTCCTAGTCCCATACAGGGATCCCCAACCCTAAATGGGAAAGACTTGGGGGGATATACGGAGTCTGAGAGACCCAGACTACACACACACGCGCGTGCACACACATACACACAGCAACCAGCACATCTGTAGCTGTAGGGCCAACCTGGAGAGCTCCAGATAGGGATACAACCTCCTAAAATGATCAGGTTGCTGCACCTGGGTGTGTCAGAGGCACCTGCAGGCTGCAGAGAGCTGTGACCTTCAGAGACATTTTGCTTTTTGGGGAGGCTGTATGCAAGAGAAACAAACAGTGACTCAGTAGTGGTGTGGGTTCTGCATAGAGACTTTTTAAAAGGAACTGAAATGTGGCTCAGCAAGGACCCCACACGCAGCAAAGAGGCCAGACTGAAAGCGTTATTACAGAGAGAAATCTAGCAGAATGGGGAAGAGCTTCTCTTTGACTCTTCTGAATTTCTCTCTGCTGCACCAAGCCATGCTGGATCTACGGATTCTTTCCCATTGAGACCAGCTGGGCAGAGAGACCAGAAATTGGCACAACACAGGGAGGAGGCCAGAAGGGAGATCTTGCTGAGTGGACTGAGAAAGAAAACTGGTTTCCCCAGTCTCAAGTCTGTGAACAGTGCCCTGCCCCCCATCGAGAGCTCACACTGCTGCTGCTTTTGTGGCTGTGAAGAACCTTATGGAACAGGAAAATTGCTTTTTGACCTGTTCTGAAGTTTTCTCAGCCGGGCCAAGCCATGCTGGATCTCCGGGTCCATTCCCAATGAGTCTAGCAGGGCAGAGAGATCAGAAATTTGCACATGAAGTAGTTTGCTGTGCTATGCCCAGCTCAGCTTGCAAGGCTAGCTGTGGGCTGAGCTGTAGAGGGAGTTCTGTATTGTGTCTCCTGCAAAAGCTGTGGGCTGGTGTTAGGCAAGAGGTGAGCACCTGAAATTATTTTCAGCCAGGCAGACCCCCTACAGAGTATAAATCTCTGGGAGGGGTTGGAGGGAAAGGGTGTGCCCACCTCCCTTTTACAAGGTTGTAGACATGACAAACAATAGGGAAATTCTGCAGAACAGTCCTGCCAGGGTCAAGATCCCCCTGCTGGGTGCATTTGCACAAGAGGAAGAAAGAGAAACTCCAAAAAGGGCCATTGTGATCTTTTTTCAGCTGTGTGAGCCATGCTTGTTCTTGGGTCTTATCCCACTGAAACCACCTGGGGAGAAAGATCAGAAATTGGTGCAACAGGGGGTTGTCTGGGCCACACCCAGCTCAGCTCACAAGCAAACCAAGGACTATTCAGAACAGATAATTCTGGACTGTGTCTCCTGCAGAGGCTGTGGGATGGGAATTGAGCAGCCAGGCAGACACCCTTGTAAAGTACTTCTCTTTTCTTACCCCATTTTGCCTTCTTCCTTCCCTTTCTTATTTTCATTTTAAATTTTATCTTTCTACTTTCTTTGACCTTTTGTGGAGATTCTTCATTTTCATTCCTTGCTCTTATCATTTCTCCTCCATGCTCTCACAATAGTTTTTCATCCCCTTAGCATTTCATATTCTTTTTTCTTTCTTATAATATTCTTATTTTCTTTCCACCTTTATTAATCTTTCCTAACTTGTCATTGATATTGCAGTTGTTGTTCGGGGTATATTGCTTGTGCGGGTTTTGTTCTGTGTTGTTTTGTTTTGTTCTGTCAGCACCTGTACAACAGTATACGAACATAGTGGGAGCTGAGACTCTCAGTCAGCCAACTGGAGAAGAGAACAGACCAATGAATGGACCAACAATTATAAAAACCCGAATACAACAGAAGAGCCCACACAAACTACATAAAGGGCATCCCTAGAGCATCCAGCTCTGGATATCAAGGAGACTGCAACACTGAGTCCCACAGGACTCCTATCACATAAGACCACCCCACAAAGACAGGGAGACAAACCAGATCAATCTAATACACAGAAACAAAAAGAGTCAGCTAAAATAGGGAGACAAAGAAACAACCCCAATCGAAATGAAAGGAGGAATCCCCAGAAAAAGAACTAAATGAAAATGAGGCAAGTAATTCATTAGAAGGTTCAAAGTAATGGTTATAAGGATGCTCAAAGAACCAAGTGAGAACTACAAGGAACTTTATGGGAACTATAAGGAACTTAGTGGGGACTACATCAGCATAAAAAAGGACATAGAAACTATGAATAAGAACCAGGTGGAAATGAAAAATACGATATCTGAGATGAAGAATATACTAGAAGAAAGTAAAAGTAGGTCAGATGAAGCAGAAGATTGAACCAATGAGTAGAAGACAACATACAAAAAAACACCCAGTCAGATCAACAAAACAAAGCAAAAAAATACTTAAAGATAATGAGATAGTTTAAGGAAGCTTGGGGACAACATGAAACATAAAAATATTAGCATCATGAGGATACCAGAAAAAGAAGAAAGGGAGCAAAGTATAATAAACTTGTTTTAAAAAATGACATTTTTGCCCATTTCGCAGGGCTTCCAATAGCAAAATGTTGGGACAAAGCATTCAGAGATTCACAACCTCTGTGGTCTGTAGGAGCCACTATGAGGAAGGTCCAGGGAAGAATTTGCCATTTCGGTGGAAAACAAGTGGCGGTTACTAGTTATGATTATTTTGTATTTTGGATCTGGATTTGCTACACCTTTCCTTATTGTAAGACACCAACTGCTTAAAAAATAAGGATGTTTTATTTAATCCATGAAACAGATATGAAGAGGAGCATTTTAAGAGGTTCAGTCTCTGAAAAATTGATCAAACTGTTGAACTTGACATACTAGATGTGTTTGTAAATAACCTTATGGCATGAATTCTTAATGCCTCTTCTCTGAAATACAAAATGTGATAATTGGGGAAAAATAAACAAATAAATAAATAAATAAAAATCTTTTAAAAAATAAAGAAAAAGAGAGAGGACACCCAAATGAATAAAAACAGAAATGAACTGAGAGTGGAGAGGTAACCACTGTTACCACAGAAATACCAAGGATTGTAAAAATTACTATGAACAACTATATGCCAAGGTATCGGACAACCTGGGTGAAGTGGATTAATTTCTAGAAACATAAAAGAAGCAAAAAACTGTAATAGACCAGTAATAACCAGGGAAATTGAAGCAGTGGCTTCACAGGTGAATTTTACTAAACATTCAAAGAAGAACACTTATTCTTCTCAAAACTCTTTCAAAAATTCAAGAAGAGGAAAGACTTCCAAACTGTTTTTATGAGGCCAGTATTATCCTAATTCCAAAAACTAGGTAAAGACACAACAGAAAAGGAAAAAAACAATCCAGTATCTCTGATGAACATACTGCTAAAATCCTCAACAAAATATTAGCAAACCAGATCCAGCAATACAGTAAAAAATCATACACCAAGATCAAGTGGGATTCATCCCAGGGACACAAAGATGGCATAATCTTTGCAAATCAATAAACATGGTACATCACATAAACAAAATGAAAGACAAAAAATCATACCAATAAATGGTGAAAAAGCATTTAATAAAATCCAGCACCCATTTATGATAAAACACTCAGCGAAGTGGGAATAGAGGGAACATACCTCAACATAATGAAGGCCATATATGAAAAACCTACTGCCAACATCATACTCTATGCAACAACTAAAAGCATTTCCCTTAAAGTCAGGAACAAGACAAGGCTCTCGGCTCCCACCACTCTTATTCAACATAGTTCTAGAAGTCCTAGACACAGTGATCAGACAAAAAGAAGAAATAAAAGGCATCCAAATTGGAAAGCAGGAAATAAAACTGTCACTACTTGCAGATGATATGATAATGCACATACAAAATCTTACAGACTCCACCAAAACTCTATTCGACTTAATAAGTGAATTCAGCAAAATAGTGGATACAAAGTAAATATTCAGAAATCGATGGCATTTTTTGTACACAAAAAGTGAATTATCAGAAAAAGAAACTAAGAAAAAATCCCATTTACTTATGACAGCAACAACAACAACAACAAAAAAAAAAGTACCTAGGAATAAATTTAACAAGGAGGTAAAAGACCTGTACTCAGAAAACTACAGAACACTGAAAACAAATTGAGGAAGATACAAATATATGGAAGTATATACTGTGTTCATGGATTGGAAGAATTAACATCATTAAAATGTCCATACTACCCAAAGTAATCTAGAAATTTAGTACAGTTCTTATTAACATACCAATGGCATATTTCAGAGATGGAGAACAAATATTTCCAAAATATATATGGAACCAAAAATGACTCTGAATAACCTTAGCAACCTTGAGAAAGAAGAACAAAGTTGGAGGGATCACAATACCTGATATCAAACTATACTATAGAACCACTGTAATCAAAATAGTCTGGTACTGGCATAAGAACAGACAGATAGATCAATGGCACAGAAATAGAGAGCCTAGGAATAAACCCATGCTTCCATGGTCAATTACTATTTGAGAAAGAAATTCTCCTGGGAGAACTGGACTGATACATGCAATAAAATGAAACTAGACCACCAATTTACACCATACACCAGAATAAACTCAAAATAGAAAAAAGACTTAAATATAAGTCATAATGCCATAAAAATCCTAGCAGAATACACACACAGTAAAATTTCAGATCTTTCATATAGTAATATTTTTGCCAATATATCTCCTAGGGCATGGGAAATAAAGGAAAAATAAACAAATGGGAGTACATCAAATTAAAAAGCTTCTGCATGGCTAAAGAAACCATCATCAAAGTGAAAAGGGAATTGACTGTATGGGATAACATATTTGCCTATGATACATTGGACAATGGTTTAATCTCTAAAATGTATAAAGAACTCATATGACTCAATACCAGAAAGACAGACAATCCAATTAAAAAATGGACAAAGGACCTGAATGGACACTTTTCCAAGGAGGATATACAGATGGCCTATAGGTATACAAAAATATATTCAACATCACTAGCCATCAAAGATTCAAATTAAAACCACAATGAGATATCACCTCACACCTACCAAACTGGCTATCATTAATAAATGATATTAATAAATAACAAGTGTTGGAGAGGATGTGGAGAAAAGGGAACCCCAGTGCACTATCGGTGTGAATGCAGACTGGTGCTACCACTGTGGAAAGCAGTATGGAGGTCTCATAAAATTAAAAATGGAACTGCCTTTTGACCCAGAGATCCCACTGCTGGGAATACACCTTAAGAAGCCTGAAACACCAATTCAAAAAAATTTATGCACCCCTATGTTCATAGCAGTGTTACTCACACAATAGCCAAATGTTAGAAACAGCCCAAGTGCCCATCAGTAGATGAGTGGATTAAAATCTGTGGTACATTTACATGATGGAATACTAAGCAGCAGAAAGAAAGAAGGAATTCCTATCTTTTGTGACAGCATGGAAGGAACTGGAGACTATTATGTTAAGTGAAATAAATCAGTCAGTGAAAAACAAATACCATATCATCTCACTTATAAGAGGAATCTAATCAACAAAATAATCTAATGAGCAAAATAGAAACAGAGGCATAGAAACATGGAAAGGATTGAGAGCTATAAGAGGAGACAAGGGAGGTGAGGACTGTTTGAAAGAAGGTAAAGGGATTAGTTAAAGTACATATACGAAGGATCCATGGACATGGAAAACGGTGTGGGGAATGACTGTGGAAGTGGGGAGTGGCAGGGTGGAAGAGGACCAAGGGGGAAAACACTGTGACAACTGTAATAGTGTAAACAAAAATAAAATAAAATGTTTAAAAAATAATTAAAAAATAAAAAACGGCAATAATAAGCCAGTCAATACAGGAATATGTGCTAAATTAAATAAAAAACCCTTTAAATAGTACACATAAAACATAAACAAAATAATATAAATAAAGTCATATAAACATGAGTACAGAGAAAAATAACAGCAATATACATATGAAAATATCTTCAATACAACTTTAAGAAAACGATTATATTTGCCTATTGAATTTGCAAAAATTTAAAAGAATGATAATATCACGTATTAGTGAGGATTAAGGGAAACAAGTATTCTTGTACATTGGTAGTCAAATACAAACTGGAAAGCATTATTAGAAGGTAAACTGGCAGCACCTGAGAATTTAAAACACATATATTCTTCAACTCAACAATTCTGCCTCTAAGTATGTCCTACAGATATGTACTTATGCTAGAAAAGGGAATGCATAGACTGACTGCTAAATGACTGCAATATAAAAAAGGAAAACAACCTCAACAGCAATCAATCAGAGAATAGGAAAAAAGAAAAGCTCTGAAATACATCTGTACAAGCAGCTACTAAAAAGAAGAAAGACACTTTGGCACTGAAGATCTTCAAGACATATTATGTTTAAAATGCAAATTGTGGGCTGCCACACTATGGTATACTCCTATATACATCAGCCAAACTTGTAGAGATGGAAACACTATGCAGACAGAGAGAAAAGAATAAACGCACTTCAACTACTTACTGCAATTATACTTGAAAAAAAAAAGAATAGGCAATATAAAGTTTTGACTTTGTTATTTTAGTTTATGAACACAACAAAGTTTTTAACAAAAATTTTTGCAGCACAAATATAACCTACAACTAAATTTTTAAATCCTGATTTTAACCACAAATGGTTCCTTCACTAAGAAAATAACAAAGTAATATAAATAGCTCAATTTATTTTTCTCTTCTCTTATTACCTGATAATTAATAAGAAATAAATACTCAAAGTTGACAATAAAAGAAGAAAAGCAAAAGGACTAATTAATCAACAATCACCATAATTATTGGTTAATAATTAAACATCTTTCAAAGATTGTTGTTTAATTATTCTTAAACAATCTCTGAAAAGATAGGGTTCTCAGATCACAACCCTATCTTTCAAAGGTTAACTAAGGACTCTTTCTCTTACTTGTCAAAACAGAAGTTTAAATGTTATAAATAACTAAATTAAGTAAGGTGGTTTGGGTTACATTTTTAAATCTATCTCTTACCATCTTTACTACTGCTCATTAAGATAAAGACTAAATCAAGCCTGTGAGTCTAAAAGTGTCATTCTGTGAGCGCGCTACCCAAGAATCGTATTACCGACTGACAAACGGCAGCCCTGCAAACAATGAAAAAGTCTGACATGGACAGTTATGTCATTTATTTAAAGTAGGCTAAAGTATGTTACTTTATAATACATATAGCAAAAACTTGTCCCTTCTGAACTTTGAAGCAAATACATGAGTGTCTTTCAAAATGAATACACTGATTCAATAACAAAAAAAAAGTTAAGGTCAAATACACTTAGGAAACAAGCCAACAAATCATAAACATCACTCTTTGGCATTTCTTCCTTACACGATACTGATATTTAAGAATACCACCTACCCTCCAAGGGTATCCACTACAGGGCACAGACCAGGTACAATAACACATTACATTCATGTTTATGAAAATACAAGTTTTCAGCTGTCCAGAGAACACTAAGGTGGTGGTTTAAAGGAATGCCCATCTAAGTTCAGAAAACTAGAAAGAAACATAATAACCTCCATTATTTCAGAGATGATGCAACTCAGGTAAAAAACATGCAAGACATTTGACATTTGCCCCACATCATAAAGCTGATAAATAGCAAATGCACGACTCAAATCACAGACATCTCAGGGCTCCGAACTGTGACCATCGATACCATTCACTGCTTCTCAGACAACAAGCAGAAGTCTCTGTGTCAATTGATGAGAGGAATATTTAAAAGAAAAATTATTACACCTTTGACCTAAAGGATAATGAGGCTAACAATAAAAAATTAACTTTGTCTAAATAAATTTTGTCTAAATTTGAATGTTTGCTTTATTTCACCCAGGTATAACCCAATAATACTTCAAATTGGCATGATATTTAATAATTTTCAAAGTGTATGTTAACTATTGATCCTTATATAAATAAAAAAATACACCATAGGACAGAATTATTCTTCCCATTTTCCTATTGAAGAAACTGGGACAGAAAGAGGTTAGATGACCTGACCAAGGTTGTAGAGCTAGGAAGTGGTGCTAGTGAGACAGGAATTTAAATATACCCCTTCCTCCTAGTCCAGTGCTCTTTCTTCTTTCTTCCGTGTATGCTGTCACTCAAATGTCCACAATGTACTTCATTTAAAAAAAAGAAAAGAAATTATGTGGCTGTGGAGTTGACAAGGTTGATAGCTTAAATGAGACAATTACTGTCCTTTGTACAGTAAAACCATCCAACAGCGTGTTCTCAAAAGAGTTTTTCAAACATGGCATCACAGATCCAAACTAAGAATTAGAGAACTGTAGAATAAGACAACTATGTGATTAGACACGCTTTTAACAGCTGGCTCAGAGACTGTTTGTCCAAAAACATCCACCCTACTAGCCTGCAGAAATGTCTAAAAATTCCATTATATATCATAGTAACAGTTATGTCACATAAGCAAATAAATGCTGTTTTGCATCCTCTCCTTTAATCCTAATCACACCTGCTCTAACTAGGTAATAAGTTCCCCATTTTATACATTAACTAAAACTCAGGGAATTTATCTTCACTTTACCAGGTTCACACAGCTGAGAACAAAGCCAAGCCTGCCTCCGAAACCTGTTCTCTTTTAGCTTTACCACGGTCTCTAATCATGTTTCACTTCTTTAAATGACGTAGCTTTCAAGAAAGTCCTTGTTAAAACCCAACTATGTTGCTTGCAGAGTGTCACATTCAGATTCAAAATTTTAAGTTATGTTTAGTTATGGTGCCTTTCAAGATTAAAAGTATGACTGAACCAGCTTGTTTTTTAACTTATCTGAGTCATCCCTTCTCCAAAATAATGATCATAGCAGGTTGAACAACTACTTTCAGTAACAATCATTGTTCAAACCTTAACGGGAATTCTCTTTTGAAACTGTCTTCACAGCCTTTCACATGTTACCTTCAGTATTTTCTGTGTGGGCAAATCTCTGTTTTGTTCAGCATAAGTTTGATTGTTTTGTCTCCAAAGAAAGTAATTCATTATTAGTAGTACTTCACTTAGGCATCTGTAATAAGGATAATGAAGTTCGTTTTGCCTCTACTCACAGGGAAACTCCTCCACTACTCAATTCAGTTGGCCTTTGGTCAAGGGCAGGTCCTTTCTCCAGGCCCTTTCCCCAATTGGTTGTCCCAGCTTGCTCCTCTCAGTTCAGGCAGGTCAGGACCATCAGTTCGCAGGTTGCCCCAAACCTATGAGTCAGATGAGGAGGGGGAAGCAGACGGAAGAGGTCCAAGCTTTAGGGCAGCTCATCCTCTAAAAATCTTCCAGTCTGCTCTCTTGTCCTTGCACAGATTATTTGTACATTCCTCCCTCCAAAAGTTGATCTGTTTCTTTAGTTTTGCTTTCTGTCTCTCCTTTCCCCACACTCTTATTATCTGGCATCCCAAGAATGAAAACTGCTCCTAAGAGAATGTGTCTGAGAAGAGAATCTTTGGCTGGTATTTGGGTTGTCAGAGTCTTTGAATCTTTGTTTCTGCTTCAGTGTGGATGGGGTCAGGGAAATGCTTTTCCAAGTACAAATAGAGCAACTAGATAATAATTTGAGATAAAGTTATGCCCCTTACTTCTCAACTGCTAAAATGGCATATTTTCCTTAGTCAAAGCCTGAAAAAAAAATAGCATTGCAGGTTAATATATAAAAAGCTTTAGTTAACAATAATAGAAAAACATATGACCACGTATTACAAATTTTACTTTAAATTATCTCATATTAATTAACTATAAAATCTTTCATTTTTAATAAAGAATTCTACTACATAAGATTTTCAATCGAGGTGGGATATTTAACAATATGGAGGTTGCATAGAATAAGAAAAATCCAGACAGATCTTTACTTAGGCATTCATCAGCCCGTATAATTATTATGAACTTTCAGAAAAGCTTGTGTTAGCCTTTAGAAAGTAATGCTGTCTTTATGTATGATATACTTAATCTTTTAAGTCTTTTTTAAGAGAAAGCTTTCCTCTAAATCTCACTTCATGTTGAGCACTATACTGCTGAACAACTGATTCTTCTCCTATTATTATGTTAAGGGTTAAAAGACCGTTAGAAAAAGTTTTCTCTAAAGGTGAACTATGCCTCTGTCCTTCAAGAGGGGTAAGCAATAAATAGGCTGGCTTTAAATGAGTCAAATATCATAAGAGATAGATCTGGATAAGGATAAATCTAAGAAAGAAAAAGATGAAATAATCTTATGTGGCAAACATAAAGGTGAGTTCTGAAACATTTGTGTTCAAAGGAGTGAGGGCTGTCATTTATTTGGAAATAGGAAGGCCATTGGTAGCATTAAAAAAAACAACAACAACAACAAAAAAACAACCTGTGACTGTTGACCCCCTCTGGGACAGATCAATGAATGGCTAGGGAAACAATGACTAAACTGTTTAGCCTCCACAGAAGTGAAATGGACTTCTCCTTACTTCAAGATTTAATTATAACTTCACAGCATCATTCTACAGGAAAAAAAAAAAAAAAAAAGAATACATCAAACACTCTGCCATTGTCTCCTCAAGATGATTTAGCCATAGAGAGAGAAAGCAGTACATTTTAGTTATTCCTTCCAAAACAAATACTTCTATCCAAAAGACATAACAGGCAGTTTATTACCCAGGACATAATTACATTAACCATCTTTTTTACTTGACTTGTTTGTTCCTGGTAAGTGACAAATTACTGTACCTCATCAGAGTTTAGATTTTCATAAGGTGTGAAGGGGAATTTTCTATAGCCCTGTCTTTTCTTCTCTCAACCACTACATTGCCAACTGGCTACATGTCCTAAGGCTATAGCACGAGGTCTTTTTTATGATGTGAAGCAAGATAACTGCACCAGCTTTCCTGTCTTTTTTATTTCCTACACTTGAGCACCAAAATACCATCTAATTTTGACATCATGTACCAAGAGGTTACAGAAGAGGAAATGTTTTGTTGTTTGCGTTGTTTGATGTATTTTGTTTAGGGTGCCATCAATGATATTAACATTGATGCCTGCGTGTGTATTTATGTCTGGAAAAGCAACAGGCAAACTGTTTCTGGACGTTTTTAAAGACAACAATGAAAGAGTTGGACTAATTCTGAAACATCCCACTTCCTGCAATCTCCCAGATCTCCCCAATAAGCACGTCTGAAGTATACTTAGAGGCTTTGAAAGACTGTAGATCTCAATGGCTTCTCTTTTGACTCTTAGGATATTATTTATTTTTTAAAAAGTGCTGATGTGGATGTGAGTTTATTTGGAATATTGGTATATCATTGATTAAGTGTTTCTAATTCAATATAATTTCTGCCAGCCTCTCAGAATTCCCTGTTGACATTCCAAAAGGCCAAGAGACACTCTAAATGACAGTAGAATAAAATGATAACTCATTAAGAAGAGTAAATGACTGGGATAAGGAATCAGAGAAAAGAAGAAAAATAAAACAAGTTGTAAGGAAAGGTACATTTAAAATATAGAAACTCACTTAAAAATTAATAGCTGCAGTCAAAATATAAAACCTACTTTTCTTTCATAATAATAATAACAACAAAACAAGCATTTGTGTTCTACTTGACAAGTCATTATAGACTGTATGTCTCCTCCAAATTTCGTATGTGAAGCCATAATTTCCAGTGTGGCTATATTTGGAGATGGTATTCCAAGGAAGTGATTAAGGTTAAATGAGGTCATAAGAGGGGGGCAGGTCCTATTGGATTAGTGTCCCTAAAAGAAGAGAAAATAGAGTTCCCAAGTGAGATTATATTAAGGAAAGATTACTTGAACAATTTAAAAAAATAAGGCCAACAATCTTGCAAAAAATAAAAACAAGTTGTCCTAAAAATAAGTAAATAAAAAATAAAAATGTTAGGGAATCAGCAGAATATAGGAGTTTAAACTGCTGACCAATGAAAACAGAATGTCAAAATAGAATCTCAGAAAATCCTAACATTTCAGGAAAAGCAGAGACCATCAAAGAAACAGAAGCAGAATTAGTAACACATATGTAGAGAGAGAAAGAAATTTGAAGAATATAATGCTTATAGATATAAAGGGAGGTTAATTTCAAAAAGACAAATTTCAATAGTGTCAAATGTTGCAAAGAATTTATTAATAATTATTATTATTATTATTTAGGATGAAAGTTAAAATGTACAATTGGTTTAACAGTAAGTCTATCAGTGGGAGGGTAAGAAGAAAGAAAATAGAGACCTCCAGAATAAACTATTCCGAGAAGCTCAATATAGGGAAGAGAAAGAGGAGGCAATAACTCTAGATAGAGACAGAGTTATAATAATATTTTCCTGACGTTGGGAAGGTGAATCTCAGAACAGCTATGAAACTCAATGAGAAAATGAAAAATGTATCATTTTAAAAGATGAAAAATATATAAATGCAAGAAGTTATAATTTTAACATTTTTATAAAGATCTAAAAGCTATTGTTCTTAAATGGGTCTTTTTAAAATCCGTTCCAATAGCATGGACAAGAGGACTAAGAAGATTGATACTGATTGCCTTGAACCAACGAGAACCAGTTCCTATCACTTTACTCATCTGTAGAAATACTCAGAATCTATTCAGATAAATTGTACTTATTTTACTTCCCAATAAACCTGAAGGATCAAATTTCTATATTTAGAACAATGTAATATAAAGAAACATCTTAAATAAAGGGGTTGTCCCCATGCTAGAATTAATAACAATTTATTATATTTTTTAAAAAGTAAACAAGTAATAAAAAGTATAACTCTACTTTCCAAAAACATTTGCTATTAAAATATTATCCATTTCCTTTTAATCTTTTTTGTTATACAGAATATATTAGTTTTTTGCTGATATATAATTGACATGTAACATTAGTTTCAGATGTACATGATTTTATATATACAGTATATACAAATATGTACTATATATATAAAATCGCCCATAGAGTTAATTTTTTTATCTGTGAGAACTTTTAAATTTTATTCTTAGCTTTTAAATATACAATATAGTATTATTAACTATAGTCACCATGCTATACATTGTATTCCCAGAACTTATTTTATAACTGGAAGTTTATAACTTCTTCTATACTGGGTATATTCTTTTTTAAAATTATAAAATTCTTAATGGCAATCATATTACAATATAAAATAAATCAAATTAACATATACAGTTTAAATTTTTAGTTATATGACAAATATATTTCAAATTAAAGTCTTTAATAAAAAATTGAATTATTGCACATCTCCCCAAGTAATTATATGTATTTCCTACGAAACTGTAAAATAAAACAGGAATATTTAGATAAAAAGGATTTGCATCACTCAATAGGAGTCAACACACACTATTTTTTGCAGTGCTAAGGTGGCTTTTTTTCTGTCAGCATAACAAAACATAATCCTCAATCAAAGTGTAGCAATTTAAAGATAATTTAGCTTTGCTAAAGTCAGAGATCATCCTGCCCCCTTTCATTCACTGCATGGTGACATGAAATACAGCTGCCAGGAACTGAATTCTACCAATAGTCAGTGAGCTTGGAAGAGCTTCAGATGAGACCTCAGCCCTGGCAGACTCTTGATTTTAGCCTCGCAAGACCCTGAGCAGGTCCTTGGACTTGCGCCTGAACTTCTGACATATGCAACCAGCAGATAATAAATTGTTTTTCTTTAAGATGCTAAGTTTGTTGTAACTGTTACATGGCAATAGAAAACTAATGCAAAATGGCATGTATAATTTGGAATCAGGCCAAATGTGTCAATATTGCTGATTTCATTTTATAGGTTAGCTAGGGCCACCAGCTTCAATTCTAATAGTTCTCTTGATTGGCTAATGCCATCTAGTGAAACCTCAGCACATACTAAAATAACACTGAAAAACCAGACATTCCTTGGCATAAAGTAAAAGAAAGAATTCACAAAGACTAGGGGGCAGACATTCCGGCTTGAATATTTCATGCAGTTTCTACCTATTCACCTCCTCACTCATTTATCCCAGCCCCCCATACATAAAAAAGAAGGTAAGTCCATAATTATCATAGAAATAGGTTAAGAAAATTATTGGAGTTTTTTTTAAAAAGCATGTTACTGACTATCCTCCCTAGATCAAAAACACTGGTGGGAGGGGCTCACTTTGAAATGGGCTCCCAGATCTCAGGTGCAATGGGAGGGACCTGGAGTGGTTGAGCTTAGGTAGCAGCCTGGACTCACCTGAATCAAAGTCAGGGTGAGTGTACTGATGAAATCTTGGAGAAAAATCTCCCTAGAATGAGATAGAAAGACAACTCATAAAACTCTTTATTGAGTTTTTCATCCCAAATGTCCCTGTTCAGTCATAATACAAAGAAATCACCATCTCTCTGTAATTACCAATCTTGAATCATTGATGAATCTAGAACCTCTTGAATGAAGAAGGAGAGGAGGAATGCCTGTAAAGAACTATCTGTATACAGCACTTCAAACTTTTCTCCCAGTTTTCTTCAAAACAAAATAACTGCACTGGGTAACTGCACTAGGGAAAGAGGTTCCAAAAACCTATAGTGATTATTAAATATTGTGATATACAGACAAGATCCAGCAGTCAACCTGCAACAGCCAGAAATACACACACAAACTACAGCCTCTCTCAAGAGTGGTCCCGGTGAGCCCTGGTGAAACAAAACCCTCCTAATGGGCAGACATACCAGCAGTATTTCTCAGTGTTCACTTTGCCTGGAATAATAATTTATCTGAAATGAGACCCTACTGTACTTCCTGAATTTTTCAAATGGTCTGTCCAGTTGTTCAGGAACCTGTAGAGAGCTACATCCCAGGCTAAGGACAAGGAAGTTTGGACAAGAACTGGCCCAGAGCTGAAATATTTGTGTTCTAGGTGACTGTTCACAGGATAGCCTCACACCAGAGTTCTTAGTCATAAGAGGGGACAGAATGACCCACTGAATGATTGTCAGTTGTGTTTCTTCTCATGGCAATCTAGTATGAGTCACGAACACAAAAACCTGTAAGTGTCAGATAGGTATCATAAACAAGGGAACAGAATTTGGTGAGAGACGATGGCCGATGGTTGGAATTGTGGCAAACTGAGAGTATTTCTGTCTAAAGAAGGCAGCTCTGAATCAGCTCTAGCTGGATCTGTCCATGCTGGACTGTGGGCCTAGTGTTGCTGATCTTCCTTTATTTGTTTTTCAAGAGAAGTCACAAAACCTTCAGCTATTGGAACCAGACTTACAACAGAATCTAATCAGATACCTTAGCGGACGGTTGATTAGTTTAGTTAGAGCTTGTCTATCAGGAAAGAACGGGCAGCAATTTGTACTCGGAGAAAGACATTTATTCTGTATTTGGTTTAATTTTTTCATCAGTGCCACTATTGGTAGACTAATTCAATGCTTTGTGCTAAGCCACACAACATTACCTTTAACTAAAGAATTAACTCAATTAAGGAAATAAGTGAATGGGATGATTATTATTGTTTTCATTGGTCTTGTTCTGTACTGTAATACCTCAAAGGAGCTAGCCTCAGGGAATGAAATACTGACCAATTATTGAGGGCTCAGTCACTGCCTTTGGCGTACAACACTATCTTCTAATGTGGTTTGAAAAAAAAATGTAGTACCTTCTCAGTACCAGCAGTCATTCATATATGGTACCTTTTTCCTAAAGCTAAAATACACAAGTCAGGAATGGAGGTAGAAAGAAGGAAACACTTGTCACGATCTGAGGCTTAGTGCCAATTATGTGTTGAACTGTGTCTCCTATAAAGATGGTGAAATCCTAATCCCCCAGTACTTGTGAATAGGACTTAAGTATTTGGAAAAAGGAATACAGCAGATAATGAAGTTAAGACGAGGTCAGCCCTGTCTGGCGTGGCTCAGTGGATTGAGTGCCAGCCTGCAAACAAAGGGTTACCAGTTTGATTCCCAGTCAGGGCATATCCCTGGTTTACCAGCCAGGTCCCCAGAAGAATTCGGGCAAGAGGCAACCACACATAGATGTTTCTCTCCCTCTCTTTCTCCTTCTTTTTCCCTCTCTCTAAAAATAAATAAATAAAATCTTAAAATAAATAAAATCTTTAAAGTGGTGACTGAGTCACCCCTTTAAAAAAAAAGACCAGGTCATAAGCATGGTTGCTAATTCATTATGACTAGTGTTCTTACAAAAAGGGGAAATTTGGAACAGAGAGAGACAGGAACAAGCAAAGACGGTGTGAAGACATAGGGAGAATGCTATAACCAAGCCAAGGAATGTCTTTGAAAACCAGAAGCCAGCAGAGAAGCATGGAACAGATTCTTCCTCACAGTTCTCAGAAGGACCCAACCCTGATGACTCCTTAATCTGAGATTTCTAGTCTCCAAAACTGTGAGAGAATAAATTCTGTTGCTTAAACCACCCAGTTTGTGGGACTTTGTTCCAGCAGACCTAAGAAACTAATCCAAAGACCAAGTCTCAAATTTTTTGCTTTCTTCCCTCACAAATTGGTTCTGCCCATCTAGAAATCAAAGAACCAGGGAGGAATACATTCATGAGGGGACCTAATATGTTTTCTACTGAATTAAAAGATGAGACTGCTTTATGGCCATTTAAAGTTCTTTAGTCTTGGGGGTGGGGGGGGAGAGAGAGAGAGGATTATCCTGGAATGACAATAATCAAGACAAAATAGTGCTGTTGCCACATATAAACTAGGGTTAAAAGGATAGTTACTACTCCACAATAACTTTTGTACACAGTAGAAACTATAAAAGAAGAGATGGAAACAACCATCCACAGGTAGGAATAACAGGACTCAGATGATTTCAGATGAAGGGTGTGGTTCGTTCAGCTCCTGGAGCAGACAAAAACCCAAACATGAGGAACTACCTAAGAGTAAGAAAGAGATGAATTGAGTAGTGAAGGAGGAAGTCCTTCATAAACACCAGCTCAAGCTTATCAACAAGACAGTCAGGCAAGCCCTAAAGCGAGTACCTATATTCCCCTCTTTTTTTATTATTATTTTTGGCATATAGTAGGTGTTGGTACACTACAATGTATCATTTTGTCCATAAGGCATAGCACATTGACAAGGGATTGTGACAGAACTAGATGAGGCACGGATATCACCCAAGGATGGTAAACTAGGAACGGGTGGCCTTGAGCCTTCCTTTCTGGTTATGGTGATAAAAACCTATTGAGGAGGAGATACTTTCTGTTGTGCATTACTAGATTACATTGTATTAGAAGTGTGTGCATATATTTGAAATACTTTCAAACGGTTTTATAAAAAGAAGGTCATGTATATTTGCTGTACAGCCAATAATTAGAATGTGTAGACTGTTCTTGTTTCTGCTTCCTTCCCAGCATCTATTCCTTTGTGGGAGCTATCCAGGCGCTCTACCTGACTCTACTGAGGTATCAGTCACAACACTCCAGAAATAAGCTTAGCCAAAATGATGAGGCTCTCTTTTCTAGGAATTTCAATTGTCAGTAGAGACACACAGAACTAGAAGGCAGTTAGAACTAGACATATGGTGGCAGCTCCTGACATAGTGAGCACATGAGTTTCCATTATATTGATCACCTATATTCCCAAGTCCCAGGCTTCCCTAGGCCTGGTTATTCAGCCTGCCATTCAGCAGCCCTCCAATAAATCCACTCAGCTTTTTTTCTTCCTTCCTTTCTTCCTTTTTCCTTTCTCTCTTTCTTTTCCCTACTTTCTCCCCTTCCTTCCCTTCCCTTCACCCATCCCTTTTAGCTTTCCTTTACTTTCCTTCCCCTTTCCACTCCCTTCCTTTCCCTTCCCTTCCGTTCCCTTCCCTTTTCTTTCCCTTCCTTCCTTATCATTACCACTGCTTGCAGTTAAAGAATACTGATATATGTATTACCAGCCTTCTTACATATTTTTCTCATAATATTTTGAAAGTTTACATATGGATATAGAACATTTATCTATAAAGAGGCTATTAAACTTGGTGAAAAGAAAAGGTCAATTGTGAAAAGCACCTCTCTATTTCCCAGCATAGAATTAATGGTAAGAGAATATGGCACAGTGTTGTTGTTGCTGCTGCATACCAGAAATTGTTTCTAACTCTTCTAGCACCAACCCCAATTCTAACCTAACCTTGATAAAATCTCTCCATCAGTGCAACATTTTGGACTCTGAAAAAAAAGGGGGCTTTAAGTTAAGACAAAGATGGATAAACAGTGAAAGGAATAGTTAGAAATGAAAAGACAAGAGTAAAAAAAGGGAAGGAAAATACGAATGAGTAGTGTCTAAGATAGACTGCGCCTACCCAGAAGTGGAAGTCTCGACAGCGCCAAATTAGCACAGCCAAAGGAGACATCTCCCGTCCTCTGGTTCTCCCCCGCAGCCCTTAGTGGGAAATGACATGAAGTATGTATACAGTGTTTTAAATCTCTCTCTCTCTCCATATGTATATATGGTCTGAAAATGTCTGGAAAGTCAGTTAACATCTCTGAACAATTTTTTATTGTTAAAATGAAGAAGTTAACTGGATTTCTCACTCTCAAAACTAAACCTATAATTTGCTTTTCTTTAAATAGCAGCTAAACATTAATTATAAATCAAATATTTATATCTCAAATTCTATCTCAAATTTAAAATATTAAGGAGTAAATTAATTCCATCTGTATCACAGTTTCTTCATCTGCAAACCATGATGACTTTCAATCCAATTGAACTATCAAATTTTTTTAAAATGAAGAGATCATAAGGACTTTATATGCTATACTGGCAGAATTAATTTATCTACTCTAATAGCATCTATACATAACAAGTATATTTCTCTCTACGCATAGTTTGAATACCTGCATATAATACACACACACATACTTTTTACCTGTCTAGATTCAATGAAAATATAACAATTTCTTTTTTTTTAAAGGGCCTAGCAAATTCCTGTGATGACAAGCAGCAAGTATGGCAAGTCACTTTTGCTTCTTTCTCTTCTCCAAAGCACTGGTTACCAGGCAAATATTTGATTGTCTCCATGAACTACATAAAAGACAATAAGGTAGTGCCTATGGGCCACATGCAGGCTTAACGATATAAGCTCGGGTGTTAAAGTTCTGCTATCGCAGTTCTTTTAATATAAAATCAACAAATAATGTCTTAGCCTCTAAATTAAAATGTAAAATACCTCATTCACCCTGAGCAGTAATTAATAAAAACTAGTGGATTGTTAGTAAATTCCCATTTAATTCTCCTGACATTATTTCTTTGAAATTTTTATAACGGAGCCTTATGCAGCCTAAAAGTTATTTTTAATTCAGAGTTTTTCTCTCCATGCCATTTCTTGAGAATAAAACAAGTAAGCATTTTAAATCAACGAACATTCTTAAACTTCAGAAAACAAACAAATTAATTGACAACGAAAATGTTCTAAATGCCTTAATACTTCTCATGTATTTTCCAGATAAAACGCAATATCCTGCCTTGAATGCAGGCATGGGAACCTAAAGAACTGGAATACAAAGATAAAGACAAAAATTCATGCCACGACCTCAGATTAGTGGCACTCAGTGTCAAAAATCCTCCGAGCAATATGATGTTTAACAAACCTTTTGATTTCAAAGTCAGAAAATGACATCTGCCAACTGCTATCCAAAACTTCACTCATTCTAAAACAATTCGTTTGTCAATGTTGAAATAAGCAGACCAAGCTCAAAGTCGAGAAATTGCAAAAGGAAGATAGGCTGCAGCAGGGGGTGCTCGTTGGGGACAGGCATGTATCAAAGGGATAATAGTGGGTTTCCTTTCCCCCCGCTTTTATACTGTAATGTATATATCCCTGTCCTCCGACTGAGAACTCCAGCTGTTGGGGGCAAATGGGTAAGGCGTTCTAACTCCTTCAATACTTAGTGCCACTCAGGTTTTTCAGTCTATCCTGTAAGCAATGCATCATTCCCAGAGCAGGGCAATATTGACCTTGCCCAACCATTAACACTGCGGGATGGATCCATGGCTGCTTCCATCAGCCGGTGGTTATACCGACTTGCCGTAAACTTTCTAGGAGACTACAGCCCTCGCAAAGAAAATCCAACAAGGCTGGCAATTCAGTTGGCACTGCTTGGAAAAGAAGACAAGACGCTATTGAATACTCACAGTTTGCCTCTGCGATAGGAAACACTAAGACGACGAGGCACGCCACCAGCGCGCCACAGCACCCACCGAGGACCCTCATTGCCAGGCCGGCAGAGGCGCGGGCGGGGACTGTGGGGCTCGCGCGCGGCGGAGCTGCAAACCGGGACCCCGCTGCAAGCCCAGGCGCCGCTGCTAAAGGACTGCGGCGGCAGCGAGCGAGCGCGCCAGTAGAACGGCGCGAGGCGGGGGCGGAGAGGACCGCCTGCTCCCAGCCCCCAGCAGTGGAGGGGAAGTGATAACGAGGACATTTCCAGGAAGCTTTTGGGAGCTGGGAGCAGGGGGCAGGGCTCAGGGAACGTGCTGGAGGCCTAGTAAACACGGTAGAGACAGCCTTCCTCGCTGGTTTCCAAACTCCAGCCTTTGTTCCAGGTCTCCGGAATGGGGTGTTTTCGAAGGGGCGGAGGAGACAAACGCAGTGAAAAGCTCCGGAAAACTTAGGTGGGAGGCTGAGTGGCCAAAAGCACTTTGAGGACTCAAAAGACAGGCTATCCGTTCTTAGAAGGAAAAGTTGTGAGAGATCAACGTTGGGGATGAGGACGTTAACCTAAACCTAGAAGTGAATGAGGACTCTAGGAAGACTTGGCAGAGAACAGAGATAATGGAAGCAAATGGAATAGTTTTGATCATCACCATTTTTATTTTGTACCTGCATGTATGGTGTAAAAAAAAAAAAACAAACTACAGCAAAAAATGTTTTGAGGAAAGAATATCAAATTATATCACCTTCAAGCAGCTCATTATTTCTTTTGTATATTACCTTTGCTTTTTGTGCTTAGACATACACATTTGAATATGTTATTTAATGTTTAAGGTGCTTGTGGAACTAAACTTCCTGGATTTAAATCATAGTATTCTGCCACTCAATAGTTATGTAACCTTAAGCAAATTTATTAACCTCTCTAAGTCTCAGTTGAGTCATCTGTAAAATGGACATAATAGTATTAAAGTAAGTGTTAAAGTAAGGATTTAAGGAGATGACACATGTAAAGCAATTAGTGTGCATTAAATAGTAGTACTTAAGGCTTATTATTATCACTTGTAGTATTTCTGATCAAATGAACATATAAATTGATTTCCTATGTGTGTGCACAAAACTTGACAGGATGATCATCTTTCAAGAGTCTCTTCCAGCTCTAGCTTTCTGTGGTTCTGCGATCCAGCTGGATGGAAATTGATGCTAGTCGCTTTTTTTTAATAAGAATATTTGCAAAGGAATTATTAAATGTTTTTGAACCGTCACTCTTTTAATTATCTTTCTTACTGTCTTACTCAACCATGTCAGCCTATTCACTTTATTCCCAGCTCCAAATCATTTAATTAAAAATAAAATCCTAATCCCTGTTTTTTTTTGGGGGGGTGCTAGCAATCATAACAAACAAAATAAACTTTCAGCAGTATATTAATTTATTAAATGCATTTAGGCCACCAGCCTTTTGGGCAGAGGCTTGATTTGGGACTCTCCTCATCTTTGTGAGAAAGAATTAAGAGTAGAATATCAATTTTGAGATCCCAAAATTTCACAAAGAGGAAAAACCTCCAAAATTTTGAATCAACAACGTTCGTAACAAGTCACCTCCAAAACACACATTAAAAAAAAATGATTGTAAAGAACATGAGGAAAGGAATGTTAGAGAAACAGAAGAGTGAATACTTAAAAGGAAAATATGACTCTTCCAAGACTTCAGGTGAAAGTGAATGGATGCTCTATGTGGAATTAACCAGAATTCAGACATTCTGCAAAGAAGTAGAAGAGGTAGCACAGGTTTTCCAGGATCCTCTTAACATGGAGTAGAAACACAGTATCAGGATTGATTTTGACCAAATGACCATATCTTCAACATTATTTTTGAGTTATACATTACTTACTGATATTAAATATAGTAGTTACAATTGTTATTTAATCTTTTGTTGCAATAAAGTGTACATGTGTTTAGAGGGAATTTTTTTCCATCTAAATATTGTGTTGTTAAGAATTACACTGGAGTTTGATTTTTATTATTAGCAAGTCAAAACTATACTAGACCCTTTGTCTAGGCAGCCACTTATTAGATGGTGATTCCTGTTTTGTAATTTGTATTTTACTCTTGTAGATTTCACATCCTACCACCAACACATATCCTTCTCACTCCAACCAGGTCATAGGGAAATGCTTGACAAAAAATAAATGCAAACTAGTCTTTGATGGGTGCCTGTTACATATTAGTGGTAGGTACCATGAAGTCCCTCTTCTCAAAGGAAATAAGTGTCTAGTTTGAGATGTAATTAATGCCTATCTGTGTAAGAGCAATATAGACAATACAAAGAGTGTGATAAATTACAGAAAGTGTGCTATAGAAATTCAGAGATGGAAGAAAAGGTTAGGGTGAGTTTGGGATTTGACTTAGGTTGTTTCTGATAGGGCAGGTTTCACAAACCTTACTTATTTTTGGTGTACAGTTATCCTGATATTCTACTTGATTTTAGGATATGATTTATAGTTGTTTCTGTGGTTCTGTTAATTAGCTGGAGAACAATGTAATCTCTTGTTTCATGTCTCACCGAAGTCCCAAATAAAGGTGATGTTCTAAAAAATAAAAGTATAACACCCAAATTTTTAAAAAGTGAGTATCTTTTTAATACCACAAATGTGTATCACATTGCCAGCAACTATACTCAGTGCTGAAAAATTATGTATCATGCCTATATCATAATGGTAAACTTGAAAAATTATATAGAGAAATTTTTAAGACTAAAATTCAATAATATGTTTTTGAATAAAATTTTTGGATTTTTAATTTATCTCAGAACTTCACTCTGGTGGTGATATCTGGCTTTAGGTCAGTATCAGTAAACACTTGGTCAATTTTATCTGGCCAAAGTTGTTTTCAGTACAGTTATAAATAAGCAACTAAATCTATCCAAACTTTAATTCCTAATCTAATCTCATTCCCAGTCCTAATCCTAGCCCCATTCCCTTACCCAGTTTTACACATCTTCATATGATCTTCCACTAATATATGGTCTAGATTACTTTTTTTTTATTATCTGCCTCCTCATCCTTCCCACTACTAGAAAGTAGATCCTTGAGGATAGGACTTTTTTTTGTTGTTGTTGTTCACAACTATATTTCTAGTGCCTGGAACAGTGACTAGCACATAAACATTCAACTTAACAGTGCAAATGAAATTCAACTTAACAGTGCAAGCCTGGGAACATTTATGCCAAAATATCCACAGCGATCATTTCCAATGATGGAATTATGGATCATTTTCCTTTTGCTGATTTATACAGGGTGAGGCAAAAGTGGTTTTACAGTTGTGATTATGGGAAACAGTTACTTCTTATGCTATTATTTACTAATTATTGTATTATTTTTTATAAAATAACTATAAACCTACTTTGCCCCACCCTGTACATTTTTTCTGCAATAATATTTTAATATTTTCTTGGTGAAAACAATCAGGCTAAAGTGTTTAAACCACAGGCAGCGAGGACTAGTAGTTTTATTTGCTTGGTTTTTTGTATGTTTGTTTGTTTTAGAAACGGTAGTGATTTTTGCGGTTGTACTTTAAGAATGTTACCTTGTGAAATGTTTACAAAATGAATCAGAGCTGGGGAAGATTAGAAACCAAGTAACAGACAACAAATCAATGTTGGCGAGGATATGGAGAAAAGGGAACACTTGTACACAGTTGGTGGTAATGTAAATTGGTACAGCTATACAGAAGACAGTACAGAGGTTTCCTGAGAAAATAAAATCAGAATATATATACACACATATATATACTCTATATTTTAGTAGCATAAAATATTATGTGTTTAGTACTAAAATATTAAAACTATATACATATATAAATAGAACTACTATATGTATAGTACATATAGAAATACCATGTGATCCAACAATCTCAGTTTTAGATATAGAACCAAAGGAAATGAAATCACTATCTCACAAAGATGTCTGTGCTTCCATGTTTATCGTAGCATTGTTCACAATAGCCAAGATATGAAAATAATCTAAGTGTACATCCATGGATGAATGGATAAGCCAATGTTATATATAAATGTATTATGTAATTATGTGTTATATGCACTAGATATAGACTATATATTCATATACATTGCATATATATGATCTATAATAGAATATTATTAAGACTTACTACCCCTCAAAAAAGGAAATCCCACCATTTGCGACAATATGGATAAAACTGGGAGGGTAAAATGCCAGTAAAATAAACCAGAGAAAGACAATTTCTTCATGGTATTATTTATATGCAGAATTAAAGACAGCAACTCATTGGAACAGGGTAGAATGGTGATTGCCAGAGGCTGAGGGATATGGGAAAAGGGGAGAAGTTGGAAAGGCACAAATTTTCAATAAGATGAATAAGTTCTCTTCCCTGAGGTGACCTCTGAAAATGGTTCACTATTCACTTGACCATGAAAAACAAAATCATGAAAAGGAAAGAGGTTCAAATCTTCATGTTCCCTTTAAGAACAGCTGTAAAACAGCCGAGGTCTTCAAGGCCATGCATATCTCTAAAACCACTGAGCGTCTGAAGGATGTGACTTCACAGGAGCAACGTGTGCCATCCCCTTGTTACCATGGTGGAGTTGGTAGGTGTGCCCCGGGCCAAACAGTGGGGCTGGGCACAGGGTCGGTGGTCCCAACAGAGTGCTGAAATTTTGCTGGACATGCTTTAAAATTCAGAAGGCAATGCTGAACTTAAAGGTCTAGATGTAGATTCTCTGGTCATTATGCACATCTAGAGAACAAGGTTCCCTAGGTGCAGTGCAGAACCCATACGCGAGCTCTCCCTTCCACACTGAGATGATCCTTACTGCAAAAGATCAGATTGTTCCTAATCCAGAAGAGGAGGTTGCATAAAAAAAAAAGCTGTCCCAGAAGAAACTGAAGGAACAAAAACTTATGGCCCATGTGTAAATTCAGCATAAAATAAATGCTAATAAAAGTAAAAGCAGGAAAAGAAGATGAATAAGTTCTGAGCATCTAATGTAAAACATGGTGACTAATTAATTATACTGTATTATACATTTGAAATTTGCTAAGAGAGTAGATCTCAAATGTTCTCACCAAAAAAAAAAAAAAAAGATTATGTGAGGTGATGAATGTGTTAATTAACTCAATTGTGGGGATCATTTCTCAATGTATATGTATACCAAATCATTATATTGTGCACTTTATATGTATGATGACTTTATTTGTCAATTATACCTTAATAAAGCTGGAATAAATAAAAGAAACCACGTAATACTTAGGATGTTATTTCAACAATCCCAGAGAGATGAAATGAGATTCTTAACTAGAATAATGGCAGTAAGACTTTCTTCAACTTCAGAATAAACTAGGTTATAACATGATAAAACAGTCACAATATTACAGTGGCTTTAGTTAACAAGTGTTTATTTCTTGCTTGTAGGAAGTCCGCTTTAAGACTTTGCAAGCAGCTGTCCTCTGTGTGTTGGCTCAGCTTTCCATGCTGTTCTGATTTTATATTACTTCAGTTAACAAAAGCTTCCACACTTTACATTGCAAGGGTAAGGAGAACATAGGGAATTATGCACCAGCTTTTAAATGTTTTCACCAAGAAGTGACACAACTACCGCCATGCACATATTTCACTGGACAAAGCAAGTTTATGACTTTAAGAGGTGGGAATAACAATTTCAAGTAGTTATAAGAAAAAGAGAACTAGAAATAACAAGCAACACTTAAGTTTACCAAAGCACTTACTATATTGAAAAGTAATATTCAACTCAGTTATCTAACTGACTGACTGTACATTGGCACCAGAAATGTTTGGTAATGTATCACTGTTAGAACTAAGAAAGCCATGAAGTAGAGCTGAATTGATTATATTTTTTTAAAAAAGGTGTTGAATATGATTCCAGAAATGCTCAAGAAACATCCACCTAGTAAGTCCCTCAGGAACAAAAGTAATAATTGGACTCTCTAAGAGAACATGTTTTTAAAAAGGAAAGCAAAGGAAAAGAAATGACCAGTGAGATCAGAAGAGAACCAGAAGAGTGTGTAATTGTGAAAAGCCAAGGTGGGAAAGAGATTTAGAAAAGTTAAAAGTATTAACTGATGTGAAAGAAAAGGAGAACTGCTCAGGTAATTTGGAAGACATAAGTTATGAAAACACATAAGTTATATGTTTCGAGTAGTTTGATGGAACAGAAGGCCAATCACAATGAGTTGATAAAAAGACTGCACAGTAAAAATAATGCTTTAGGATTTGTGAACCATTAATTTAAGAAGTTGGATTGTGGAATTAAAGAGTTAGCAGAACAGTAGTAACCTGGCTCATAATTAAGGATGTGTGGCCTTATCTTGCCTTGCCCTCTTAACCCGACCTCACCCCGGCAATTGTAGCCTAAGATTTGGGGAAAACATTAAGAGGAATATATTTAAGATGTTGGATAAAGAAAAAAAAATAATTAAAGGAACAAGATCTCAGAAAAGTGGAAAATGGTGTTTGTCACAGTCCCAAAAAAGTGGTAAATCTTGGAAAAGAGGAGGTAGATGCTGCAGGTTATTAGAAATTAAAAAACAGGGAAGGATGAAAATTGTGACGCTACCATTTAACTTTTTCATTATTGCTGTATAATAGAGGCATTTTAGTATATGCACAGGACAATATGGGCAGAGGCAGCATCTAGTATTGATGAGGAAAGAGGGTCTTTTAGGAAAATGAGTAGAAGTCATACATCCATGAGCAAGTGGAAAGAAAGTCGAAGGTATCAAGGCAGGAAAGTGAGAATGGTGAAAAAGATCCTAGCAGTTAGGAGAGAGGTAGGAGGATAAGTGCCATTAATGTTTAAGGGACAAGTGACACCCACTTCAAAATCTGCTATTATTTGTTAGAAATTGCACATGAGCTGTATTTCTCTCTTTTCATCATTTTAGCAACCTTGTAAAGTATCATTATTCTTATTTTACAGTTGAGGTACTTTGTTGCAGAGACAGTAAAGTATAAGTGATATATATGGGTTTGAATTGGGATTACATAAATTAGTAAAGGGCAGAGAATAATTTTAAACCTAAATCTATCTTAGTTCCAAACCACTATTTTCCCCTGGATACACTGGGATTGCCAGTTTCTTCTCTCCTTTTATGAGCATATAAAAATATATTAGTAGAAACAAAGTATACACAGGCCCCTGTATATTATGCATGTATTATTTCATATAGAAATGTACTGTCTTTTTTCAAGGCTATAGAAAGAAATGCAGATATTACATATCTCTTTAAATAAAACAAAACAGCTTACTAAACAGCCAGTAGATCACCTTCTCTATCTTTCAGAAACCAAATAGTTTAGCAATCTATGTATCTAAAAATCCTGGAAAGGACATACATCAAAATGTTAACACTGGTTATCTTTGTGATGACCGTGTGATATGATTTTTTTCATCTTTTAAATGGTTTTGTTTCTACATTTTCTACAATGAACATATTTCTTTAGCAGTCATATCGCCCACACAATAAATGTAAAATTCCATTTCACATTTTATGTAACAGCAATACCATTATACCGATGAAAACGTCACTCTCATCTGCACTACTGATATAATTAGCAAATGAGTTTTTTTCTTGTCTTTATAATTATTGCCCCAGTGTATTGTTTCTGTAGCTAGCTGTGCAATCAAAACTCTGCTGTAATCTCAGTTCATCCTTATCCCTGGTGTATAAAACACAACAAAACACACACAAGACTTGAGATCTTCAGATCTCAGCTGTGGTTGGAGATAGACGAGGAACAGCACCCTCGGCTGGTAAGACACTTTTGGATGGGTGTACAGGTAAACCTCGCCAGAGATTTCTCAGGGATCCCTCAGTTCACCTCTAAACCGTCTTGTTGCCTAGCAACAAGAACCACTTTCCCGGAGCTCCTCCTTCTTCTTTTAGACCCCTCCCCCTTCTCACTCCTCTCACCGGCA
This sequence comes from Anoura caudifer, assembly GCA_004027475.1. Taxonomy (NCBI): domain Eukaryota; kingdom Metazoa; phylum Chordata; class Mammalia; order Chiroptera; family Phyllostomidae; genus Anoura; species Anoura caudifer. Next base: position 58,627 of record PVKU01006725.1, read on the forward strand.
AAAAAACGTGGTGTAGCCAGTCCCCCTCAGCCACTCAGAGGCCCGGAACGTCGGCCCTCAAACCGTGATTGGAGGAGTGTATGGGCGGTGCTTGGGAAGAACCTTCCAAGCCTGGGAGGGTCCTTTCTCGAATGAGAGGAACGTCAGCACGTCGACGCGGGGCTTTTCTACGGTCGGCGCCGCTAACCCTCCTCCGGTCTGTGAATCGGCTCCCCTTCCTCGCTGTCGGGCTATTAGGGCAGTCGTTGTCCGCATGAGGGCTGGCGGTATTCCACGAACTCTGTGCTCGGACTGACAGTACTCACCTCCCTCTAGATCTTTCCTCCCGGCTCAACCGCGGCGGCTTCGGGATTCGGCCCGGGGGCAACTAGGGGCCCAAACTCGCTCCAGGCTCGGATGGGAGGCGGAGGGAGGAGCGGCCTGGGATGTTCAGTCTGATGGCCAATTGCTGCAGCTGGCTCAAGCGGCGGCAGGAGCCCGTCAGGTAGGCTGGAGCCGGCTGGCCCTGCGCCTTCCTAGGAGATCAGGACAGACGCGTCCTAAGGAGCTGGGAGGGGAGCCGCCTCCCCTCTTCTGTGCGCGGTCGATCCCGTCCCAGGCCGCGGAGGATGCTTTCACTCCCACTTTGATTTGTCCCCGGAGGGAAGGATACGAGGATGTAACCTGTTTATCTACTTGCATTTAAGTCTTCATCAACACAGCTTATTATTGTTATAATTTAAATGTGTGTATGGAATTGGAAACTCTGTTATTTTTCCTCTGAAGTTTTTGTAATGGGATTTTTTTTTTAAGTAGAGAAGCTTAGGTTATAGTTTGCATAAATCCACACATCCCTTTCCAACGCGCACACACACACATTTTGTTTGAGGACTTACTTGGGCTTGAAATCTGGCCCCATTGCTTCGTAATTATAGTGTATGATAACATTTTTGGCCCCACCTTCCACATCTATTAAATGAGGGGTGATGATATCTATTCTTTAGGAGTGTTGTTTTAAATGCGAGTAACTGGTGGAAAGTGTTTTCTTACAGTAGTTTAGCTTCAGTTTTCTTATGAAACCTAGTTAATCCTTTTAATTAAAAGAGCCCAATTCTTAACTTTTTATTTTGAAGTGCTGGATATATTTTCGGTGCCTGCTACTATTTATTTATTCATTTCTCAACAAACATTGAGAAAATAATCATGTGCCAGACACTGTATTAGGAAAGAGTCACTGAAAATGATGTTTTTTATAGTTGAGAGGCTCAATTTATAAAGAAAGCTTAAGTTTGTTACTCTTTATAAGAAATATCAACTTCTTATAGTTCTACTTAGGAATTAGGCCAAAGGTAAATTGTAGTGAAGTTGGAGATTTTCTAAAAAACATTTCAAACAGTGTTTGCAGTAGGATGAACTAACTTTTATGAAGTTGGAGATTTTTTAAATAACATTTCAAACAGTGTTTGCAGTAGGATGAACTGACTTTTACAGAATAAATCTGAAAAGCTATACTTATATATTATAAGGAAAAAATATGCCTACATTTGGAAAAGAAATTTTTTTAATGAAACTTTTAAAATTATCTCCCCTTTATTGACTCAGTTGGATTTGAGTGTTTTAAATATAAATAATATGATTGACCGACAGTCAAAGATGTGTTTGGGTGTATAGATTTGTTTTAATCATGTTCTGTGATGATTACAGAGTCTCTACTAAGATTTGAGGATCATTCATAATAAACGCTCCCTTAATTTTTTTGTATTTCTGCTTTTTAAAATGTGTTTTGTTTTTTGAAAGAAGGCACAATGCCATGAGTCCATTTAGCTAAAAACACCAAAAAAGCTTGCACTCCAAAGGAGTTTTCAATTAAACTCATCATTCTTGTGTTTGTTTTTCATAGCAGGTATAGTGTAATCTCAGAGATAATTGTTTAAAGAAAAGACAGAGTTCAGAAAGGAGAATGTATTGATGTCCAAGTAGCTTCTACATCTGTGTTGTCCAGAAGAGTAGTGACTAGCCAGGTGTGGCTGTTGAACATTTGTAATGTGGCTAGTCTGAATTGAGATGCTACAAATATAAAATACAAAGTGGATTTAGAAGATTTATTATGCAAAAAAGAAAAGTAAATGTCTAATGTCTTTTTTAGTGTGATTACATGTTGAAATAACTTTTGCATATATAGGATTAAATAAAATATAATATTAAAAGGATTTCATCTTACATTTTCACTTTTTAAAAATGTGGTTACTAGAAACTTGAAACTTACATATAAGGTTTACAGTATATTTGTATTCGACCTCCCTGACTAGATCATGGCCTAATATAGACGGCATCGGTAAATACCTCTCAGTGTTGGATAGGGTTAACTGTCAAAGGAATTAAAAACAAGTTGGATTACACCCATCTTTTAAGTATCATTGTTAAATGCTAGTTTATAACAATGGCTAAATAAATATTTGCAAAATATAGTGTGTAGTTTAATTACTCCTCAGCAATAATCTTAATGTAAAAATGTCCACAAGTAGTTCCAGTTACTAGAATAAATGAGAGGTGAGCAAACTGATTTAAAGTATATATCAGATTTTGTGCTTTTATGAATCTGTAATTTGTATTTTTAAAATTTTTGTTGATGCTGCTCCTTGAGATTCCTCTTTATATTTTATGAAGATACGTTTGCAAATGTGGGAAGAAGAGATGTTTATTAATACATTATGTTTTAACATTACTTTGCTGACTTACCTAATATATCCTGCACTTTTAGGGTTTACCTACCTGCCCTCACTTAGATACTCTCCCTATGAACATATTATTCTAGAGAACTGGGATCACTGATTAGGTGCAGTATTCAGAATGTGTGATAAGGACAAGGCAGGAGCCAAAGATCAAGTGTTAAGGCTCAAGTCTAGGTGAGGAGTCATGATCAGGCTGCCAGGGAATTCAGGGACAACAAGCATGCTATTGCTAACCACCTGTCAGAATCTGAACCTAGGCTTTCAATCTGTGTAAACTACTCTTGGCTAGACTAATAGATCCATAGCTAAGTGTTTTGCTCGTACAGAAGCAGTGTAATATAGTATGGGTTTTTTTTTTTTAACTTTTTTATTTTGAGACCATAATACAGTGGTCACAGCTAAGAAATTAAGCTTGGTACAATACTATTAAGTAAATTGTAGGGTTTATTCTGAGTTTTAGCACCAGTTTTAGCACCTAATGCCCCACTCCTGCCTTACACACACTTTTTTTCCTGTCCAAGATCTATTCCAGGATTCCACATTGCTTTGTCATGTCTCTTTGGTCTCCCTCAATCTGTAATTGTTCTTCACTCTTCCCTTGTCTTTTATATAACCTTGAGACTTTGAAGAGTACTTGTCAGTTGTTTTGTAGAATACCCAATGTGTTTGATACTGTCTTGTAATTTGATAAAGATAGTGTTGGATTAATTGGGCAGAGGGATACCACAGAGCTGAGGTGTCCGTCTCAGTACTTTGCATCAAGTGGTGTGTGATGTTGATATGTCTTATTACTGGTGGTATTATCCTTGATCACTTGGTATGGTGATGTCTGCCCAATCTCTCAGTGTAGTGTTTGGAGTCAAATAGATTTGCATCTGAATCCCAGGAGTTTTCGGCATTTTTTTTGTGTTTGTCAAATGTGGATAATTTCTGTTTTGCAGCATTTTGAGAAAGAAAATTTATGCAAATACTTGATGCTTTGCACATAGTACTTACACGGTAAAGAACACCTAGCATTCTAGGAGAAAAGTGCTGATTAGTAAATTACCCTCCTTAATTTGTTTTATCTTTTCGTTGTTAGTGGCAGAAGGGTCCATTTTCTTTTCCAAGATTAATTCTTATGTCTTTATTTCATTTCTTCCTACTTCCTGGTGAACTTCAGTTCAGCATCTGGTCGGAGATCAGAGAACTTTTGGGATGCATGAATACATCTAAACTTTTATCCCCAAATTTATTGTTCAATTTTATTTATAAGTTTAAAAAATCTTTCTGTTTTGTCCTCAGAGTTCACTTTTATTCTTTCTTTAGTACATAAACATGCTCAAGGCCTTGTTATTGTTAGAGAACAGAAAGAGTTCATCACTTGGCGCCAGAGCCATACACTTGACACTGAGAATAGCAGTGGAGAAGGACTATTGGTGAATGGTGCCATCCAGGAGAACAGGAAGCTAATGCCCAAAAACCTGAACTCCTCAATAGCATGGTGAGTAGGTTACAGATTGGCATGGCAGGCAAAATCACAGGACACTGTGGGTTGGGGTTTGGAGTTGTGCTGATGGGTTGAAGATGGGGTAAGGCTAATGAATCCTCTCTTCAGGTCTTGAGGACAGCTCTCAGGTCTTTTGTGGCATCTCTGTGTCTGGTCTCATGGGGCAGCAGCCAGGTGGTGGTTCTACCTTAGGGCTCAGGAACTGAAACATAATTTAGGTCGAGGTGTTATTGTTAGCCTTCCAAAGGTCCAGACCATGTGATCATTAGTCAGGTCTGGGCTACTACCTTCTGCTGCCTTGGGGGTTACTGATCATCTGGAGGAAAGACTGGGTCTCTGAGGTATATATATTATATAGAGAGAGAAATTTGATTTCTAGACTTAGGATTTAAAACTAAATTTAATCAAAGCCTTAAGGACCTTTGGTTTCATTACCTGAAAAAAAAAAACCCCCACAAAAATGTAAATGTTTTTTATTGCTGCTGTAACAAATTAGATTAACTTTGTGATTTCAGAGAACACAAATTTATTATCCTATAGTTTTGACTTTAGAAACCTAAAATGTGTCAACAGAGTTGCATACCTTCTGGAGGGTCTGTGGGAGCATATGGTTTTCTTCGCCTTTTCCAGCAAAGACAGAGGCTATGTGCGTTGCTTAGCCCAGCGCCCCTTTCGTCCATCTTCAGTTACAGCAGCATTCCATCTTCTCTGATCTTTTGTCTCTGCCTTTTAAGCCATCTTGTGATTTCCTGGATACTCTAAAATAAACACCCCATTCCAGATCCTTAATCATGTTGGCAACATTTCTTTTGCTACAATGGCAACATACTTACAGGTTCTAGAGATTGGGATGTGGATATCTTTGGGAGGCCATTATTCTGAATCTACCGTAATAACCCTCATTCTCTGCAGCCACTACTTTCCTCCTTCCCTTCACCTAGATTTAACAGGTGGCAGTAGATTGCAGGTACCTTCTCAACTTCTGCCTCTCTCATGCATTCCTTAAACTTCTTTCATTAGAAGACTTCTGCCCAGACCCTTCAATGCAGTTGTTCTTAATTATACCAGATATGGCCTGGTTATTAAAAAAAGGATTCTTTCAATCTCTTGGCATCATTTGACACTGAAGACAACTGTATTTTTGAAATTCCTCTGATATCTTTTTCCTGCATTTTTAAAATCTTTACATTTTTGCCATTTTCCATTTCTGTGTCTTTTTGCCAGTTAGCAATTCGTCTTCTGACTCCCACGTTTGCCCAAGGGCCTGTCTTCAACTCTTCTTCAACACATTTTCCCTTTGTGGTCAGTCTCACCTTGTATTGGGACTTCAGCTGCCACCTTAACATGGACTCCCAAGACCACGTATCCAGCACACGGACTCATCTATGACTTGAAGACAAACATACCCAGTTGTCACAAAACCCTCAATCCCAGTGTATCCAAATGACCTTAAATCCTCTCTCATTTCCATGCCTAATTGCTTCTGCCTTCCTCTTACCCAAATCAGAAGCCAGGAGTAATCCTAGATACCCATTTGTTCTTTATTCTCTTCAAGCATCAAGTCCATTGGTTTCTGTCTGCTTTTCACTACTTTACATCTTACACTCTTTCAGCCCTTCCATACCCACTGCTCTGCCCATTATTCCATTCCCAGGTCTCTGACACTTTCCCCTATCCCCTTTTGATTAATTCTCCACACTCCTGTCTATGGTCTTGTTAGGATACAACAGATTTTAAATCAGTCTTTCCTAATTGCCCTCAGGATAGCATCTAAATTTATTACTTACAACTTACTCATGATTTGACCTGAACCTGGCTACATAGACTCTTCTTCATAAATCATTCTTTTTCCTCCCGTCCTGCCAAATTTGGGGTACTTAAATTCTCTAGTTCCTCCTTTTCTCCCAAATGCCTTTTTCTTCTTTGACTATTCCTAATCATGCTTCAAATCTCAACTGGGAGGTTCTTTTCTTCAGGAAACTGTCTTTGAATTCCACCTACATTCTTCTTCTTTACCCTCTCATTGTATTTGCCTTGCACCTTGTATTTGTCTCTGCTTATCCATGAACTGTAATGAAATGTTTACTCAACTCTTTGACTAGTCCTCCAAGTTATCCTGTACCCAGGAGCTGTTATTTTTAAAACATTTAAAAATAATTTATGTTTATTGCTATTTAAAGGTAATGCATATTTATTGTAGAACATTGAAGACTTGGTTAAGCAAAAAGTGGCAAACTTGTTACCCCGTAATCTCACACCCCCAGAGATTACCTCTTTTAGTATTTTAGTGTAGAATCTCTTATACATTTAAATTTTAAAATAATACGAGATAATAATGCTGATTCACAGCTTTTTATTTTTTGCTTGAATGTATAATTCACATCTTTTTACATCATTATGTATTTTTCTTCAACTTTTTAATAGCAGAGTAGTGTATTGCATAGATTCATCAAAGTGTGCTTACTCATTCCTGTTATTATATATTTAGTATTCAAAATATTTAACCAAATAGTTAAATATTAGTTTGGGGAGCAATTATGGTTTGGGGAGCACTTGTAAAATTTATTGACTGATTTTTAGAGAAAGAAAGGGAAACATCCATTTGTTGTTCCACTTATTTATGTATACATTAGTTGGTTCTTGTATTTGCCCTGACCGGGGATTGAACCCACAACCTTAGCATATTGGAAAGAAGCGCTAACCAACTGAGCTACCAGACCAGGGCTGGATATCCATATTCTTTGGGGATATTCCAGTGATTCTCTTTGATGTTTTTCTTTTGGGGCAGGTACATTTTCTCAGAAGAGAAATTTTCTAGAAGAGATCTTAGGTGTTTAATGTAGCAACTGTTTTTCTAGTCTATAGTATGTGTTGAATATGTTTGTCTTCTATTTTTAAATGTATTGGTGGCTTTTGAAATCATACACATTTAGTATTTTTTATTCAAATGTATCACTCAGCATAATATTTTGAAAGTTCATTACTACTCAACCAGTAAATACCTGTAAGCAGGTCCCCACCCTTTCATATTGTCATCTACATACTCTGAACTCCTATTTTTTATACCAGATATTATCTAGTTGATGAAATAGTGCATATTAAGTATGACAGAACATGCAAGAGTTGGAAGATGGTTTTCAAGATTTTTATCAGGAATTGACAGCAGGATTTTGGAAGGGGTTTAATTTTGTCTGGATCTTGAAGAAATTTACCTCCCTAAGATCACTATGAGAATAATTTCAGGAATGGCCTATTAAGAAAAGCAGAAAATTCACATTAATTTAACTGAATTTTGGCAATGGGAATTCTGTAATTTAAAACAATACAAAGTTTTTACCATTATTTAACAAAAAGAAAAATAAAAGTACTCATGTGCTTATCCCCCAGGTTTTGTAAATATTAAATTTTGCTTGTGACATTTCAGGGTTTTTTCCCCCAAGAGATAGACAATAAGTCCTTCAAATTCCTTTCATTGTATCCATCTCCTCCCCACAGTTACGTACTTGCTGAAACTACCAGTTCCTTGCCCACCCAGAGATTTTTGATGTCATATTTCATACTAGCAAAACTTTATTTCAATTCGTTAGTAAATTGTTGTTCACTTGGACTTGTGGCCAAGTCCAAAAGAAGAGCCTCAGATGCCACAGTAAGCAGTGTGCATTGATCACTGTGGTGTCTGGTGAAGCATACTGTGATGTGGGATGTCATCTCTGCTGTGATTTTTTGCCAGTGGGGAAACAGCACTCTAATAGCCATCTTTCTTGGTGTAAATAAATATACCTATAAACCTATACCATGTATAGAAATTGCTGTGTTCTTAATTTCTTAATTAAGCTGTACATACAGATTAGCAAGGATTATCTGATGTACTATACGCAGAACTGTGATATCTTACATTTCTTTTTATCCCTCTACAGCTTCTTGTTAATTCAGGGTAAGAATTTTAGAATTTTAGGAGAGGTAGGGACTTTGAGATACCCTGATTCTACCACTTTATATTTTAGAAATGAACAAACTGACACTAAAAATTTTACTTGATCAAGACATAAAAGCTAGCAAATAATCCCAAATTTGGTCCTCTTACTATTTGTTAGTGCTCCATAAATTTAGATAGTGATTTTGGTGTAATATTATCCTGGACTGAATTTACAATGAAATTTGAATTTACAATAAAATCACACCGTAATTTTTGGTAATTTTTTATTACATCTTTTTTTGTGGTAGTTTTTTCACTCCCTAACTATTTATTATTAAACATAGTGTTTCCAAGTCTCTTTTCATTATGTTTATGTTACTTTAAATTTAAATATGAATTTACAATAAAATCACAGCATAGTTTTTTTGGTAATTTTTTGTTATATCGTTTTTTGTGGTATTTTTTTTCACTCCCTAACTATTTATTATTAAATAGTGTTTACAAGTCCCTTTTCATATGTTTATATTACTTTTAAATTTAAAACTTTCTCCATGTAGTTTTAAGTATAGGTATTTTAGTTAATAAATATCAGTTTTGATGTGTCAAATTTTGTTTTTTAGTGTTTTTTAGTGAAATATTTTATTTTGACTTGAATATTTTTGTTAGAAATAGCTTTTAGGTAATTACCTCATTTGAAGTGTTGACTTCCTTATTTAACAGACGAGGTTTAGAGTGTAGATGTTCAAATGATTGCAATAATGTCATTCAGAAAAGATTCAAAATTCAATGTTTTCTAAGTTCAAACTGCCAACATTTTGTTGCTTATATTTCTATATGGGTACTGATCTCTATATCTTTTATATAAAAAAGGGACCATGAGGTAAAATATATAAACCAGGCCTTTGATTCTCTTAATCCCTATTTTTCACTTTTTTTTTTTTACTGAGAATTATTTCAGTTTTAAAAATCTTTTCCACTCTCAATTGAGATTAACACTGTTAACTGTTAGCCTGGAACCATTAGCATGTAAACTTTTCCAAAAACTTTTAGCTATTTTGATATTAGAAGATAGGTGATTTTCATTACATTCTCAAATATTGAACTGTTACTTTGATGTAAAGATTTTTACAAATTAAGTCCTATACAGTATTTTTTCAACTTAAAGTTATATATTTTAATTTTACTTAGTATATACTCAGCAAGTAGGGATCAGAAATTTTATATTTATGTTGTTTCATTCAGTAAAGTTACCTAATGTGCTCCCAGTACATCTGATCCTGGGGCTACAGAGTTGATGAAGAGAAATGACTACATGACGAGCTGCACAACAGCGTTAGGGTCTGTTTATTGTGGTGGCACAGACGTTCCGGAAGGACTCGGGAAACCCCTGGCCTTGTCGCCTGCTAGTAAGTGGCAGACGAATAGGCTGCAGAGTTTGGACTTGATTCTATTTAAGGATTTTAAGCAGAAAAATACCAAGGTTTGATTTTCATCAACATCATGAGTAGCTTTTTTTAACAGCATGCAATTCATGACTTTAGTTAATATACCTATAACTAGGTGATGTACCTTCTATTAGGTGCAGGAACTAGGTTATGATTGTGATAGACTTAAGTCTGGGGAAAAAGTTACAAGATATCTGGATGAAAATGAACCAGACTACCTGGATACCTGATGTATAATCTGTGTGTGTGTGCATACATATATAAATATGGATAAATATATTCATATTTATATATGAATAAATTTTAGGGTAAACAAAATGGTTCAAGTTAGCCTTTAAAATAATTATTATTTTTGCTTTTACAAACCACTGTAGTTAAACTTCCCATGGAAGCTGCTGTTGACTAAGTTTTTATTAGCCCTGTAACCTTGGGTAAGTTGTACCTGCTCTACTTGGAGGGACAGTGTGAAGACAAATGACAGAGTATAACAGCTTTGAACTGTTGAGACATGCCATGTAAATTCAAAGCATTGGTTATTTGCAGGGTTTGGGGAAAGCTTAGAACATTTATTTCTGAGGTACTTAGTTTGGGGCAATCACCAAAAAGCTACTTTTATTTTATAAAACTGTAGTGTTTGATACAGTTCACTTTTTAACTCTTCTGGAAGCTGTTCCAGTGCTGCCATTGTTTTTGGTCCCCTCGTTCCTTTCTGACCACAATTTTAAGGGTTTCTTCAAAGGTTCTCAGAGTTCCATGGTCCCTTGTCCACCAACTCCTTTTCCTCCTGTGCTCTCCCTAAGCTCTTTTATCTGTCTCAGTTTCAGCTACTGCAGATATGTCTCATAAACCCAGTCCAAATCTCTCCTCCAGCTTCAGACTTCAGTGTGAGACAAGCACCCTGTCAACATGTGCAACATTGAACCCATTAATCCTCCTGTAGTACTTGGTCCCTGTCCTCCTCTCTGATCTCATCTTGTGGTCTTGAATTCGATGCTGTAATAAGAATAGCTGTTGGTTGAGCACTTACTGTATGCCACAAGCATTGTGCACCTTATTTGCATTGTTTTATTTAATTTGGGGGTGAATATTGTTAACCCATTTTACTAATGAAATTCTGAGAAATTAAATAATACGTCCCACGTCATTTAGCTTGGAAATGGCATATCTGGGACTTGAACACAGATCTAATCAGGTTTGTGGCTCTATACAAGTGCCCACAATCCCTGTTATGTTACTTACTACTAGTACAAATATACAGTACATTTTACAATACCAGAGTTCTTTTCATATCAGCCTTTATAGCTGAGTATGTAATTAAAGATCAGAAATAAGAGGTCATTTTCAACTTCTGGAAAGGTCAGATTATTTACTATTTGATGATACTGGGTGTCTTAAGTAGAAGTACATCAGGTTCCCTTTAGACTTAATACATGGTTGTATTGACTTTTGATTATGTGTGAATCTAACAAGCATGTTTTCATTTTGTTTAAGTTTGCTGTACTGTAATGTGGTCTTAACCCCTGGGGTTAGTAACTCAACACCCTGCCCCTTCTCACCTCCTTGATGTGGTGTCTTTTTAGGCAGTGTTCTCAGTCTGGAATCTCTTCCTCCTTTTTCTATTTTCATCTTCCCCATGCTTAGCAAACTTTTCTCGACTTTAAGAACTTAGCTGAGGCATCATATTGTGTAAGAAGCTTCCCTGACCTTCTCTTGTATCTCTAGGCTGGATAAATTCCTGTCTTTTTGCTGTTTTCCTTTAGCATCTTATGTATATAAATGAGCATTTTAAACTGTTATTTGTCACAATCTTTAATATTCATTTGCATTTTAGTCACTCATTAGAGGATGAGCGCTCTGGCATAGAAGACATACCTCAGGCATTTTTGTGATCACAGTGCCTAATGCCTAATGTCCTTTTTCTTGAATTACTGTCTAACCAAATGACTAAATGATTGATTTATTACTAGTCAACGTTTCTAGATGCTCTAAACCTAAGAACACTGTATATTATTTTTTTCAGTTGAAGGGCTGATGTATTTGATCAGTAATCATGAGATTGAAAGATATAGACAATCTTTTATCTCACAGTTGGTCATAGAGCACCAAGCCAAATGTTTCCCATCAGTGATAATTCACTGTATTTTAAAAAACTAAAATAAGATATACCTTTTAACATGTTAACCTTTTAAACACACTCTATTATTAATGTATAAGTTTAATGTTTTATTAGGCATTGCAGAAATTCACACTGTGATTTTTATTTGTATGCTAATGTTATGTTTATTCATTAAGGCTTTAATTCCCTTAAATATTTAATTGAAGCCATGTTTTCAAGTTTATGGCTTAATGATCTAAAGATTAACTACTTGCAAGATTAGTCAAAGTAAAAGTAGAAATCCAGAGAGGCTTATTTTGTGCTAGTCTCAGCATGATTATAATTTTCCTAAGTGATTTTCATGATTGAAGGTTTTTTTAAAAATTTGAATCTAATATCCTTTTAAAAAATGGAAATTTTTTAAGGTAAAAGCTAAAATCCTTGGTAGCTAGCTTCAAGAGCCATGTGTAATGGTAATACTTTGGGAGTTGTTTTTTTTTTTAATTGAAATATTGACAAAAATGGGGGTTGGGGGGAACATAAGACACTATCCTTATAAGACAGTGAGGGGCCATTTTCCTTGAAAATGCATATGTAAGATTTTTTTGTCTCATAAGGAATAGAGAAAGGTTTCATGATGTTGGTAGGAACTGCTGACCCAGTGTGGCATATCTGTAGTGTGGTTTTCCTTGACTTCTGGAACAGGCACAGTTGCCTGTTATCTCTTCCTGCAGCTGCCTGTGCTTTCCCTTTACACCAGTCATCACACATAATTCCCGCTCCAATTCCTATTTTCTTGCTAGGCTCTAAACAGGGGAGTCCAACCTGCGGCCCATGGGCCCCAGGTGTCCCAGAATGGCTATGAATGTAGCCCAACACAAAATCGTAGATTTACTTAAAACATTATGAGGGGTTTTTTTTGTGATCATGTGTCACAATGTCTTCAATGTGTAGCCTAAGACAACTCTTTTTCTAGTGTGGCCCCTGCAAGGTTTGTGAGGGCAAGGGATTGTGGATGTTTGTTTTCTACTATATAATAGGTGCTTAATCAATATTTATAGAATAAATGGTGCAAACAATCAGAAAATGGTGATTTGTTTCCAGAAGTAATTGTTTTGGTTCATAGTGATGTTAGAAGCACCGTAGATCTTGAACTGGATTATAAATTATGAAAGAGCAGTTGAATTAGCTTTAATGTAATTTTAGTTTAATTCATTGTATATCTAGTGTCTTGATTTTTCTAAAATACTACTTAATATACCAAAATATTTATCTTTTTAGTATAGTCACGTACTATATTTTGTTTAGGAAATTATTTTGTGCTTAAATCTTATTGCTTGATATTTGGTAGTTATGAGTCCTTCAAACAAAATAATAAATTATACTCTAAAGAAGTAAACTCATTTTCAAAGTTGATAATACAGGTAAAATTTCCTGCATGAATAGAGGTACCTACATACTGCCTCAGCTCCTTAAATTCATAGTTGGCTGTTGATCTCTTGGGCATTCTCACTGACCTCACCACTGACTGACTGGGCATGAGGTAGCAGCTGCTGCTAATTGTAATTTACTTTATTCTTCACTGACTCAAGCATAGACATCCTTTCATTTGCCATTGTGGTAGGGATGGTTGAAACATTTAGAAAAGAAGCAGTTTTCTGAATAACAAAGGGAATTAACATGTAGAATAAATTAATTTCACTCACAAAAGCCAAAGTCCTCACCATGGCCTGCAAGGACCTACATGATCTTGTCTTAGATGTTTCTGATCTCTTATTCCCCGTCCCTTTCTTACTGGGTTTTACCACACCAGCTTCCTCGATGACACCGCAACATTCCGGCATGCCCCCCCTTAGTGCCTTTGCCCCAGCTGTTCTGTTGCCCCAGATGTTGTCATGACTAACTCCCTCCTTCAAGGTCTTGCTCAGACTTTACCTCTCAACCAGGCATACCCTGATTACCCTACCTAAAACTGCAACCCGCCTCCGATCTCCACTACTGCTCCCCTTTACCTTGCTCTCTTCTTTTCCCTATAGTACTTAATCTCCTTCTAACATACTATATAGCTTATAATTTACTTATTTCTTCTATTTATAGTTATTGTTTTTTGCCACTAAAATGTAAGTTTACTAAGGGAAGAATTTGTTTTCCATTGTTTTGATTATTTTAATAAACAAGTGCATCTCAAATACCTAAAATACTAGTATCCGATGCACAGAAGATGGTCAATAACTATTTGTTTAACAAATGACCAATTTGATTTTTGCAAGATTTTGTGAGTTTGTTCTTCCTCATCTTGCGACCTGTGGCTGGACTGCCTCTAATAGGGAACCGATCTGCCTGGCAATGGTGATTGTAGCTCAGCCCTATTGAAAAGCCAGTAGGCACATTGTGGCACACAAGAGCCAAACACACGAATCTGTTCTCCTGCGGGAAATCAGGCCTGCATACCTAGGCTGCTTTGAGACTTGCTCGTGCTAAAACTCCCTCACCCTGAGTTCAGGCATAAATGCTTACTGCATATCTTTAAAATAACTCCCTGAAGTCTGTGCTAATTCTCCCATGGATTGAAGTGTAACCAGACCAATTATTCTTATGGTTCCCTTGCATTTGCAACATTTTTTCCATGTTAATCTGTAAGAAGTAATCAGTAACTTACTTTCCATTGCTATAGGTAAAAAATAATTACCTAAAGCAAACCTAAGTATAATGAAAGAAAACCTTCATTGATGTATGCTATTAGAAAGCCAATAAAATAAAAACTTGTCAAGGCAAGGGTCGGTGATCTCTCCCCTTGAGAGACTGGCTGTATCATCCCTTTTCCTCCACAGGACTCGGTAGTCCATGTGAATTTATCTCATCCATAGCGCCGCAGACACTGCTGGGTGGCTGGTTCTTTATAACCTACTCATTGTTTTATGTCTCCTGTTTCTGGGTTTATGTTTTTTCAGTTGTAAAATTGAACTAGACTATTTTTTTTTCTGACTCTGTGAAGTTTAGCTGTATTATCAACAGCATTTTAAGCTTTATAATTATAGTCTTTCAAAATATCTTAGCATTAATAATCATGTTGTTATACTATATTTAAAATATATACTTCGTAAGGTGTTACACATATCTAAAAACAGAACTGAGCACATAAGTAGTACCTAGAATATAACGATAATTCTTTCTTAAGTAATTTCACAAAAACCAGGTTTTTAATAATCCTTAGAATTCAGTTAACTAGAATATTTACTTTTATTGTTGTTCATTTACAGTTGTTCCGCCTTCTCGCCCATTGCTCTCACGTACCCTGTCCCCCCGCTTTCACAATCACCTCTTGTCCATGCCTATGAGTCCTCCATTCATGTTCCTTTGCTTACCCATTCCCCTTCTTTCCCGCATGATACCCCTCTCCCCTCTCGTCACTGTCAGTTTGTTCTTTATTTCCCGGTCTCTGGTTCTATTTTGCTCATTTGTTTGTTTTTTTGATTAGGTTCCTGTTAAAGGTGAGATCATATGGTATTTGTCCCTCACCACCTGGCTTATTTCACTTAGCATAATGCTCTCCAGTTCCATCCATGCTGTTGTGAAGGGTAGGAGCTCCTTTCCTTCTTTCTTTCGGCTGCATAGTATTCCATTGCATAAATGTGCCACAGGTTTTTGATCCACTCATTTACTTCTGGGCACATAGGCTATTTCCAGCACTTGGCCATTATAAATAACACTGCTATGAACATTGGGATATGTGGGGTTCTTTTGAATTAGTGATTCAGGATTCTTAGAGTATAGTCCCAGCAGTGGGGTCACTAGATCAAAAGGCAGTTCTATCTTTAATTTTTTGAGGAAATGCTGTGATGTTTTCCACAGTGGCTGCACCAGTTTGCATTCCTACCAACAATAAACCAGGGTTCCCTTTTCTCCCCAATGTTGCCAGCACTTGTGATTTGTTGATTTATTAATGATGTCCATTCTGACAGGTGTGAGGTGGTATCTCATGTGATTTTAATTTGCATTTCTCTGATGGCTAGTGATGTTGAACATTTTTTCATGTGTCTATGGGCCTATATGCCCTCCTTGGAGCAGTGTCGGTTCAGGTCCTTTCACCATTTTTTAATTGGATCGTTTGTCTTCCTGGTGTGGAGTCGTGTGAGTTCTTTATATATTTTGGAGAGCAAACCCCTGTCTGAGGTATCATTGGCAAATATGTTTTCCCATACGGTTAGTTGCCTTTGCATTTTGTTGACGTTTTCTATAGCCATACAGAAGCTTATTAGTTTGATGTCGTCCCATTTGTTTATTCTTTTGTTTATATCCCTTGCCCTAGAGGGAGTATTGGTGAAAATATTGCTACATGGGATATTTGAAATTTTCCTGCCTATGTTTTTCTCTAGGATTTTGAATGGTGTTATGACTTATATTTAAGTCTTTTATCCATCTTGATAAAAGGACTTATTTTGCTGTATGGTATAAGTTGGTGGTCTAGTTCCATTTTTTTTGCATGTACTTGTCCAGATCTCCCAACACCATTTATAGAAGAGGCTATTTTTACTCCATTTTATGTTCCTGCCCTCTTTGTCAAATATTAACTGACCGTATTGACATGGGTTTATTTTTGGGCTCTCTATTATGTTCACTTGGTCTATGTGCCTTTTCTTATGCCAATACCAGCCTGTTTTGATTACATTGGCCTTGTAATGTAGTTTGATATCAGGTATTGTGATCTCTCCTACTTCGTTCGTTCTTCTCAAGATTACTGAGGTTGTTCGGGATCATTTATGGTTCCTTATCAATTTTTGAAATGTTTGTTGTATATCTGTGAAATACGTCATTTCATATTTTGATAGGGATTGCACTGAATCTATAAATTGCTTTGGGTAGTATGGACATTTTGATGATGTTAATTCTTCCAATCCATGAACACAGTATATGCTTCCATTTATTTGTGTCTTCCTTAATTTCTTTCTTCAGTGTTGTGTAATTTTCTGAGTACAGGACTTTTACCTCCTTGGTTAAATTTATTCCTAGGTATTTTATTTTTCTTGTTGCTGTAGTAAATGGGATTTTTTCTGTTTCTGATATTTCATAGTTGGTGTACAAAAATGCCTTTAATTTCTGAATAGTGACTTTGTTTCCTACTATTTTGCAAAATTCCTTTATTAGGTCAGGTAGTTTTTTTGGTGGTGTCTGTAGGGTTTTCATTGTACACTATCATGTTCCTCCTTTCCAGTTTGGATGCCATTTATATCTTTTTTTGTTTGTTTGTTTTTTTCTTATAGCTGTGGCTAGAACTTCCAATGCTCTGTTGAATAGAAGCAGTGAAAGTGCACACCCTTATATTGTGCCTGGTCTTAGGGGGAAATGAAAATTTATTCTTCAACCGTTATACATAACTCATTTGTTAAAATCCATCTTCCTCTCTCAATTTTTTCTTTCCCTTATCCTTTCAATTATCTGTTATACAATTTTCCTTTTTTTTTTTTTTTTTGCTTAGAGAACAAAAGGATGACACTTGAAAGGTATTCTTCATGAATTTTGCTTTTTAGATATATGCGTATTCATCATTTTACCTCTAGTATCTAGCAGATTGTCTTGTACAGTACCTGCTCCTAATGTTGCTTGAATGAATGTATGTATTTGCTTTTATTTTTTTCCCAATATTGAATTAACTCAGTGATTTTTAAATTTTTATTATTTTAAGAAAGGTGACCCTTGTGATGGTGGGACTTGATAATGCTGGTAAAACGGCAACGGCAAAGGGAATCCAAGGAGGTAAGCTGAAAATATTTATTATGAAATTATTCCAAATTATGTATTTATTTAAATTGCTTTGTTACATACGCATTGAGTAAAGCTCGTGTGCACTCCATTAATTTATATTCTCACTATACTGTGGCTAATGGTGAATAGACTCTGGCTTCATAATACCAGCTTGATATCATGTGTCAAATTTGAATAAATGCAAAGAGGCTTTCTGAGGTTTTTTATCAGCTAATAGGAATCACATCTGTTTTCTAGCCCTTAGGAAGGGAAAAGTAAAAAAAAAGCTACATGCCTCTGCTTATAAGGACACCCATCTCCTACTTCCATTTTCTTGTTCAGAATTTAATGTCAAGGCTACACCTAAATAAAAGGGAGGTAGAAATATAATTAGCCAGCACAGCTTTCTGCATCTTTTTATTTTTTATATGTAATTTTTAGAGTTATATTAAAGATAGGGCCTGTGTTATTAAAGGGTTTTATGTCATTTATATTTCAATTCATTGGATGTATTTCTTTTCTCTTAATTTAATGCTTTGTAGTACTGTATAGAAATAACTGTGCTAGAGAGTTTTTTTGTGTATCCAGGGGAGGTAGTACCATCCAGGCATCTTAAGGGTATGAATTGGGAGGATATCTAACTTATATTTGTTTCTGAAAATGGATGGCTCAAGAAGATTTCATGCATACAAATGGGAGGAGGCTTTTATTTGTGGAAGTTTATGAAAGAAAACAATTTGCAAAACTTTCTGTTGGAGAAAAACATTTTGTCACCATAAATTTTGCTATGTAACATTAGGTGTAAATAACATATTATTGCCTGTGGCATTCTTCTAATGCCTTTTTGGTACCTTTAGGCTATATCCTCCCAGAGCACTCATTGTCATATAAACCTGGGTTGGCAAACTTCTGTAAAGAGCCAGATAGTAAATCTTTTAGACTTTGAGGACCATATGGTCTCTTTCCCATCTGTTCAACTCTGACATAATAGTATGAAAACATCCACAGACAGTATGTAAACAAATGAGCATGGCCATGTTCCAGTAAAACTTTATTTGGTGTGTTATGAAATTTAAAACACATTCTTAACACAAGAGTAATATAAAAGCAGGTGGCGAGCCAGATTTGGCTTATAGGCCATGACTGCTTTATCTAAACATCTTCCCTTCTTCCATTCCATCAAAGCCTTATATTCAAGGGTGCAGACCCTAAGACTCTGCTAATCAGATCATATGATTTGTTATGCATACTTAGAATATCCTCTAGCCTTAGGTTCTTCCTCTTTTGATTTCCACCTCCATATATATATCCATCAGTTTCTTTGAGATTAGAGAATGCTCCAGGTGTCAAATGAATAAATAGTCAAAACTGCCTTCAACTTGGAGCTGCTTTCTGGCTCTGTTTTTGTTCTTCATCTCATATTTACTATTTAACCTGCTCCAGTGACTGACATCTTACTTTTTTTTTTTCTTTTTTAAAGATTCTAGTTACATAGAACTCCTTGAACTTTACCAAATTGAGCCTTTTCATGCCTTTGTGTTTTTGTTTATTCTATTTCCACTTAATGAAGAGAATATTTCTGCTTATCTTTAAAGACAGAATATCTACTTATCTCTGAAGACATGTTATTGTAATATAGTCTCCTTCTTAATGAAATCTTTTTTGATCTTCTGCTACCCTCACCCATTACTATCAACAGAATCAACTTTTTTCCATTTTGACCTCCTCTTACCTAGTCCTGCTTGAATCACTACTTAATTGCCCTTTGTTCATGTATCTCTCAACCTCTCCAAACTGTACTTTCCCCAAAGAGTAGTTTTATTCATTTTGGTGTCCCAGCTCAGGCTGTGCCTTAAGTGTTGCAGTCAGTATTCTTAACACATTTTACTCATGGCTTTTGTTCTTCAGTTTATTTTTGGCTCTTCTCTGTCTGTTTGTTTGGATATTTGCTCGTTTCTTTTGAGATAGATCTCCTTCCTCTTAACTGTATTGACATTGTCTAAATCCAGACCAGCACTGTGTCTCATCTATATTGTTACAGTGGACAGTGGCTTCCTAATCTGAGCGTTTTTCCTATCTTGAAGCTTAACTTTGAATCTTTCTTCATGTCTGTCAAAATGATTGTATTAATTACAGATTTGGTTGTTGTAACAGAAGTAGAATAACAGCAGCTTAACATAATAGAAGTTTATATTGTACTAGTTGGATATAGGTTTGGTTGTTGTAACAGAGAAGTAAAATAACAGCAGTTTAACAAAATAAATGTTTATTTCTCTCATAGCAATGCAGGAAAACTAGTCTAGGGTGGCATAGCATCTCCGTGGTGTTAGAGACTGAAGTTCCTTCTTTCCTTTGCCATTCCAAGTGTTCTCCCTTGCCTACAAATGCAACGTGGCTCGTGACTATAGTGCATTTCAGTTGGAAGGAAGAGATAAAGGGCAAGGGGAAGCTATTCTTTCCTTTGATGTGTGACCAGAAGCAAGCACCTGCCATTTAGCTCACCAGCCATTTACTAAAATCAGTGGTGTTTTGAATCTGGCTCCTGCTTGTACTTACTGTCTTATATCAGTTAGCGAGAGCTAAATGTGCATATCTCTTTCCAACTCTGTGTTCAGGTACCTCGTGTTAGTAGTTTGAAATCAGCCATGGTGGGAGTATTTATACCATGGAAATTGGCAAACACTGCATGTCATAGTTCCCCTGCCCTGATTAAACATTTAACAGTATACCACTAGCACACCACCTAGAACCTGCTCTCACGGCCATGCCTAACTGCCATAGAGACTTAGAGAATGTAGCCTTTATCCTATTTAGCCCTGTGCTCAGCTAAAATAATCTAGGATTCTCCGACTATCCAATGCTATTTCCTAAAAGTCATAAAGAACTGTTGGTATTTTAAGTGGGAAAATTCTTTGTGTAAATTGGTCCCTATTATTGTTGGAAATTAACACATCTTTATTGTAGTTAAATGGTTTATGTTGAGTTGGCCATAAAGTTTATTTGTTTTTTTCTGTAAAATAGTTCTAGTAGTGCTTAGTCATCTTTAACTTCATTCTAAATAATTTTGTTAGATTATATTGTGATAGCTGTCATATCAGTGTGCATTTAAAAAATCAAAATTGGCATATTTTTGTGTAGCCATTTTAATATTGAAGATGGAAGAAAATGCACAATATTTTTGGTATATTATGTTTTATTATTTCAAGAAAGGTAAAAACACAGCTGAAGTGCAAAAGAAAGATTTGTGCAGTGTATGGGGAAAGTGTTGTGACAGGTCAAGTGTGTCAAAAGTGGTTTGCAAAGTTTCATGATTTCTCGCTGAATGATGCTCCACAGTTGGGTAGACCAGTTGAATCTGATAGAGATGAAATCGAGGCATTACTTGAGAACAATTAACATTATACCATGTGTGAGATAGATGACATACTCAAAATATCCAAATCAATAAAGTTATTGGTGAAAATGAAAAATGTATCTTTTATTTTATAGAAGAAAACATACAGACTTTTTTCCCAACCCAATAGATGTTTCCTCTTTTTTCCTCTTATGAATAGCTCTTTAAGATCAGAAGATGGATCTTATTATTGTTAATCTTTGTATACCTAAGACCTAATATCTGTTAGAATAGCATCTAACAGATATTCAGTAAATAGTTATTCATTATATATTGAACTTTCTAGTTATTGCCTTAATACATGTACTTTACTGAAATTCTCAGGGTTGGGCACCATAGTCTTTGTACCGCTGGTTCTTGTGTGATGCCTGATCTACATAGAATGGTCTCTCGATAAATGGTCACAAGCATGGATGGATGGGTAAACAGATAGAAGGAAAAAGGAAGAAGGGACACAAGGACAGCAGCTTTAGGTGTCTCTGCAGTCTGGTGGTGTGAAATTGAGCCACTGTATGCTTTGTGCTGAGTACTAAGATTACAAGGACAGGTCCCAGCTCTTGGGAAGGTATAGGCTATTGTGAAGACCAGCAAGAAGACAGAATTTGTGATAGAGGGTATAAGTGATACCAGACTTAAGGAGGACTCATCAGAGATGGATTTAGGGGAAGATTGTCACCTGAATATTTGTCTTGTGTATTAAAACACAGAATCACAACTAGGAATCAGAGGAAAGAATAAGAGAAGTAGGGTAGGGTGTTTCATGTATCCAAAGAAACAAGCTTTTAAAGTCCTGAAGACCTGGATTTGACTTCTGGCTCTGCCTACCATGTAACCTTGAAAAAAATTACTTAATCTGAATTGGTTTCCTGGGAATATTGCCATTATTTTGTCTGTGTTTACATTGCTTCCCTGCCTAGAATGGTCTTCTCCCTTTGTTATAATTTTGTAGCTTTTAAGAGTTCACTACCATTTCATTTCCTTTCTGAAGCCTTTCTAGACCATAACTCACCCCTCCCTCCTTTTTGCCCTTTTCCTCTTGAATGCCCTCTGTCTCAGTTTGGGCTGCTATAACAGAATGCCACAGACTGGGTGGCTTAAACAACAGTAATTTCTCATGGTTTTAGACACTGGACATCTACAGTCATGGTGCTAACATGGTCATTCTTGGTGATTTCCGCTTCCTAGTTTATAACATTCATCTTCTCACTGTGTCCTCAGGGGGAGGAAAGAGAGAGGAGACAAGCTCTCTTGGGTCTCTTGTAAGGGCACTGTAAGGGTTTCACCCTCATGACTTCACCTAAATCTAATCACATACTTTCTGAAGTCCCCGCCTTCAAATACCATCACGTTGGGAGCCAGGTCTGACATGAGAGTTTTGTGGGGGAACAGACATGCAGGCCATAACACCTTCACACTCTCCTCTGCAGACTTTTTCAAAGAACTCATTGGTTCTTACACTGTTCCCCTTGATATCCTGTCTCTCTGTGTTTCATTGTATATAGGATAGCAACCCTATCTTACTTATCTGTACATCCTAATGCTTAACAAAATCCTAATACTGAGTAGGTGTTCCGTACGTTTTAGTTCCCTTATCCCCAGCGTATTTATTTTCACTGATAATGTCCTGAGGATATCTCTTAATCATACTCAAAGACAGCTGCCTATTTTAACTGTAGAAATCAGTTCTGGCCTGGACTAGATTCACATTTTTAAATGTCTGGTATAATCCTATTTTTTTAATATCATGCTGCTTATACTGCCTTCAGAACTTGCCTGTTTCTCCTAGATAAGAAAGTCTTACAAAAATGTGACTTGTTCTATTTTGCTCAAGTCACACTTTTTTAAAACTAAGAACAAACTGACAGTGACTGGAGGGAAGAGGAAGGGGGATAATGAGAGAAAGAAGGGGAAGTGGCAAGCCACGGAACACGAATAGAGGACTCATGGGCATGGACAATGGGGGGATTGAATGTGGGAGTGGGGGAGTCGGGAAGGGGGAGAGAGCAATGGGGAGAAGGTGGTACAACTGTAACTGAACAATAAATAAAGTTTAAAAAAATGTGACTTGTAATGTCTTTGTTAACTTTATTGGAAACTGTAACACACCCTAAAATGCTTGGTGAAAGGGAATGGTACATTGCAAGTCTATTTCTCAGTCACACAGAAGCCTAACAGCAAAAGCCTTTCAAATTTGTCTTTGTAGTAGCACATTTTGAATGTGGGATGATACCATCTAAACCAATGTTACTCACTAAAGCTATCTGCAACGATGGAAACGTTCTATATTTGTTCTGTCCAACAGGGCAGTCAGCTAGCCACGTATGGCTTTTGAGCACTTAAAATGTAGTTAATACAGCTGAAGAACTGAATTTTTAACTTTATTTAACTTTGATTGATTTCAGTTTAAAACATCTCATGTAATTTGTGGCTGTGCAGCTGTAAACAAAGTCCAATGGAATAATAGTTGTGGATTCCAGTGGTGGGAAGAGAATGGAAGAGACAGACATGAAGTTTGAACTCTTCTCCATCACCATTGAGATACAAAATTAAATTACTCTCTCATAATCTGTCTGGCTATCACTCAAATTTCCATTCAGTTATAATCTATTACAAAGATGAATCTTAATAAAGCACAGCTTTAGTCACCTTAATTATATCATTGGTCTGCTGAAATACCTTCTGTGGTTTGCAATTCTCTTATCTTTAGAACTTTCTTCAACCTGCATTCAAGATGTTAAGGGTTTGACCCAACCAGAGTGTTCAACTTGTTTGTACTTTTTTCTTTTGCCGTTTCTGTTATTTAAATTACTTTTCTGTCAAAATCATACCTAGTTTTAAGGCCTAAGTCCCAGCTTCTAGTTCAGGTCTTCCTTGAACCTTAGTGATCTTTTTAATCTTTTATTTTTTAAGATTTTTCTTATTTATTTATTTATCTTTAGAGGGGAAGGGAAGGAGAGAGGGAGAGAAATATCAATGTGTGGTTGCCTCTCATGCGTCCCCTGCTGGGAACTGGACTGCAACCCAGGCATGTGCCCTGACTGGGAATCGAACCGCAATCCTTTTCACAGGCGTGCACTCAATCCACTGAGCTACACCAGTCAGGGCTGATCTTTTTAATCTCTTATTGTCATTACCATGCCTTGGCATTTATAAGCATGTATTATACATCCTGTACCTTCTTTGTGTTGTCATATACAGAAGTAAAAAAAAAATTCTTGTTACAAGAATATCCAGAACATGTTCCTGTAGAAATAGTGAAATCTACTCTTTATATTTGTAGGCTGCCCTCACCAGGCTTTTTATTCCAATTATAGCTTGAAATCAATTAATTAAAAAAAAAGGTCCTACTCTTTATAGCATCTGCCATTCTTTGGTTCTTTTAAACTGTCCTCTCAATGTTCAGATTTTCTTTAGAATTCCACAGAGCTTATTATGGTTTCTGGGGGTGCCTGTGGTATTGAATGGTTAGAAATTTTATTGTTTGTAACTTGGACAGTAAATAGTCTTAAAGGCAAAAGTTCATTTATTCATTTACAGATACTTATTAAGTACCTGTTAAATGGTAGGCATTATATTAATAAAAACAAACAAACAAAACCAGAAAAAGAAGTTTGAACTCTTCTCGTGGAGTGTAAATTATTGTTGGGTATTTTTATAGTATCCACTCTTCTCCCAAACCAGTAATGCTTATTCTGTAAGGAAATAATAAACATTTCATTCCCTTCTATTAAAGTGTATGATACTTCATATGTCATTTAAGTTGTGAAGTTAAATTATTATTAATTTAAAGTCTAAAGATTTTTTTAATACCATTTGAAACAGAGTATCCTGAAGATGTAGCTCCTACTGTTGGATTTTCCAAAATTGACCTCAGACAAGGAAAATTTGAAGTCACCATCTTTGACCTGGGAGGCGGAAAAAGAATTAGGGGAATCTGGAAGAATTACTATGCTGAGTCCTATGGGGTAATATTTGTTGTGGATTCCAGTGATGAAGAAAGAATGGAAGAGACAAAAGAGACAATGTCAGAAGTGCTAAGACATCCTAGGATCTCTGGAAAGCCTATATTGGTGTAAGTAATGTTGGTTTTACTGTACACATAGAAGTAGCAGCATTAGCCAATAAAGAATTGACCTAAGTTACAGAAGACTGAATAAGCTAATGTAGTCAAGCCTTTGTACAACAAAATGCATGTTAATTGACTGGGAGTTGTTAATATACTGAGGCCCTTATAATGCTCTCCTCAGGGATTAAAGGTCGAGCCTATATTGTGAAGAAAACCTATAATTAGAACTCCTGGGTATTCAAATATAAACTCTTTGTTTTATTTGATAACTTACTTTATATCAAATTTTGCATTTTTAAATGGTTTATTAACAAGGTTCTAGAATGTTTTTCAAATGTTTTCTCCTTTAATAACTAATTTGTGTTTTGCCTTTGTCCTTTAGTCCTTGAAGAATATTGTTTGAAAGCTATTTAAATTGTTTATTCTTATAATGCTACATTGATTTCTCAATTTTTAATTCTATATTTCCAAATTAAACATAGGATCTGTCACTTAGTCATGTGCTTATATCATTTTATCCAGCCACCTAAACCTTTTTAAAAAACTGACTTAAGGACTTTTGCATTACTTGCCCACGTAGCATTTCTGCATAGTAAACACCAGATGGTGCTAAACTACAAGACAGCAAAGTGAAAGGAGTTTAAATTGCTTTTTAAGATTGGAGTAAGCTGAATGTGTGCCCTTGCCTTCTTGTCCATTTGCTCTCATCCTTGTGATTCATTAGTAAGAATAAAAAAACAGACAAACACGTACTTAAATGAGAAACTGTAAGTAAAGTTTCTCAGGAGTCCTCAACAGTAAATGAGTAATTTTAAATGAAGCAGTTTAGGAGCTCTAATTATAAGAAGTACAACTTTATTGCATCATTTATTGGTAAAGCTTATACTGTTTAATTTTTATACATTTAACCTTTTGAGAAATTGATTTATGTAATCAGTTCTCACCTTTTTGAATCTAAAGGAAACTTTAAGAGACATATGTACAAAGAGGACACTTTGTTGAACCCCTTAGGCTAAATTAGTCTACAAATGTTTAAGCAGAAAAATTAGTATCTTCTAAAGTAAAAAAAAAAAAAATGATTGATACTCATTTGTGGAGTAATTGTGTATGCTTTTTTAATCTAATAGTCATTTATTTAACTTACTCTTTCATGTGTGTGTTAATTTAGCAAATATTTACTGAGCATCCATTATGTGCCAGGGATTATTCTGATGATGGGGATACATTTGGGAACAAACACAATAAAAATCCATGTATGACCTCAGGAACTTACATTCTATGGGGTGAGACACGCTGAATGTATTAAATAAATTACGTTATACTTTAGGTAATAAGTGTATTGACAATAAAGCAGTTAAAAGAATATCAGGCATCCTGTGCCAGGAGCACATTACTCTTATAATTACGATAAACAGTAGATTTGATTGAGAGGATGACACTTGAGGTGAAAGAGTCAGTCATGTGAATAGACATGGAAAAGCCCCAAAGTAGGGGCGTGCCGTTCCTGAAACTACAGTGATTACTGAGTAATCCAGTGACTGTCAGCAAGAGATCTGCTTTCAATTCCATCACCTCTGAGCTTAGTAAATTTCTGGAATAGAAAGAGAAAATACACAGCTAGGATTATTACTTCACCATTAGTCAGTGATTTCATAGTGAGATCTCACAATGATATGAGAATTAATTATGGCGGGCATGTTAATGTGTTTATGAAATGTGGTTTGCTTTTGACCAATTTTTCTCAAGGGAGTTTTACAACCATAGAATTTTTATTAAGAAAGGTAAACTGCTTTTTGAAATGAATGTGTTTCAAAAATATACAAAATGTACAACAAAATATATTCTTAATAAATTAGGAAGATATAGGAAAGAATGAGTTTTTAAAAAATGATCGACCTACCATGCAGAGTGAACCACTTCTAGCATTTTGATGAATTTTCTGTGCATATTTTTGTAAAAATGTAATATATGCAGTGATCATATAATATAAAAAATTTTGTACCCCACTCCTTTTATGTTTATATTCCTCTTGAATATTTTTCCAAGCCCCATATTTGGGGTTCTCTTCTTTACCTCTTTCTCTCTGACCTACAATTAATTTCTCTTATTGATGCTGTTATCTAAATACCATTCTGATCTCTTTACTACTCTCTGTTCCCTTTGATGTTACCTCCTTTCACCCCCTCTTCACTCCTCCCTGTGTTACTGAGAGCAGTGGTTTTCTACCCAGTCTCTCCTTGCCAGCAGTCTTGCCTTTACTCTGATCTCCTGTACGTTCCTAGTAGGAACGCTTTTATTTGTTTGATATTTCCTAAATTACAAAAACTGATACATGCTTTTAAATGCTTTAACAAGTGATATAAAGCAAGAATATAAAAAGAATATGAGTGTTCTTTTTAAAATGCGAATTTGATCATTTTACTATTCCTCTGCTTAAAGTTCCTTTAGATTACCTTCATAGTTCTAAGCAGCTAGGAAATTTTGTTTTTTTAACTGTTATAGTTCTGGCACCTAATATGTATGACATTGAAAAGTCTACTGGATAATAAGTGGGAAAAGCCTCCAGCAGAATCAAACCTACTTAGCTCAGTGTTAGGGGCTGGTGGTCTGTGGAGAAGAAGTACAGGCAAGGCACCTGACTTTGGAGGCAGTCTGCAGTGCTGCTTGCTGCACTCAGGTCTCAACTGCAAAATCCAGTTACAGCATCTGACCTCTTCTGCTTACCCCTTGTCTGAGCCACACTAGTTGGCACAGGTCCCAGAAAGCCTCTTAGAACTCACTTCAACACCTAGATGATTTTCTTTTCCCACCCTCTAATAATGGGCACCTAGAGAACAACCACAGACCTCTGAGAAGATTCAGTCATTTAACAGAAGAAGATAAACCTGAGTAATTAGAAACTTGTCTATAATCAAAAAATTACAAATTGACAGAGCCAGATTCATTCATATTATGGGAAGCAGAGTAGATGACCACAGTAGCAGGTCCTGGACAGTCACCCCTGCCTGACTGGCTCCTGCACACCAGTCGGACAGCGTGTGTCACTGCAAAGGAAGCCTCAGCCAAATGTCACTTTATGTCATAGACTTGAGGGTCTCTTGAAAGGTCAGACTCATAGAACACTAGGCTTCTGTGTTTTATTAGCTCAGAAGTTCTGTTCAGCAGATAGTGGTTGAATGCCTCTTCTATCATGGGAGCTGTAAAATATTGTAATTGTGCATTTCCATTCATCTCTATATAATAACATGAACCATACTGTTGCCACCCCAAGAATGCATTTCACTAAAAAGATAAAAGTGATTTGTATTTCTTCTACAAAGAATAAAAATTGATGCCATGCAAACATTCTGCTCTGTAATTAACTTGTTATTTACCTAGAAAGTCTTTCTTTTTTCCTTATATTTAATATAGAGATTAATTTTAATTTATATTCTGATTTACTGAGGTGCAAACTATCAACTACCTTCATGCCACCCACATTCATGTTTTAGCCATTTATAACTTAATTTTATTTATTTGTATTTTTACTTTGTAAAGATTTATGTATTTTTAAAGAGGGGGAAGGGAGGGAGAAAGAGACAGAAACATCAATGTGTTGCCTCTCATGTGCCCCCTACTGGACACCTGGCCCACAACCCAGGCATGTGCCCTGACTGGGAATTGAACCAGCGACCCTTTGGTTCGGAGGCCAGTGCTCAATCCACTGAGCCACACCAGCCAGGGCTATAACCTAATTTTAAACCTAAAACTAAGTTATACCAATAGATAAAGAAGACCTTTCCAAGAGAAAAATTAAACTTTTCTAGTTTTATATAGCACTGAAATCAGCAGTAATCCCAAATTTGAAGCTCAACATCTACCATAGATATTTTCCATTAATAATACAAGGCACGAAGATGTTTCCAGCAAAGCTATCATTTAGAATTAAAGGGCAGATAAAGTGCTTCCCAGACAAGGTAAGGCTAAAGGAGTTCATCATCACCAAGCCATTATTATGTGAAATGTTAAAAGGACTTATTTAAGAAAAAGCAGAAGATAAAAAACTATGAACATTAAAATGGTAGGCCCTGGCTGGTATGGCTCAGTGGATAAAGCACCAGTCTGTGAACCAAAGGGTCACAGGTTTGATTCCCAGTCAGGGCACATGCCTGAGTTGCGGGTTGGGTCCCCAGTTCGGGGTATGTGAGAGGCAACCAGTCAATGTATCTCTCACACGTCAGTATTTCATTCTCTTTCTCCCTCTCTTCCCATCTCTCTAAAAATAAAATGGCAATAAATTCACAACTATCAGTGATTGAATCTATAAAGCAGGCTAAGCAAACAAGCAGTCTAGGCAAAGAACAGAAACAGAATCATAGATATGGAGATCACTTGGAGGGTATCAGTTCAGGGAGGGAAGGGAGAGAATGGGGGAAAAGCTTCAGGGATTAAGAAGTACGAATTGGTAGGTACAGATTAGACAGGAGATGTTAAGAACAGTGTACGAAATGGAGTACCAAAGGACTTACGCACATGACCCATGGACATGAAAACTAAGGGTGGATTGCTGGAAGGAATGGGGGATCGCAGGTAGAGGAGAGCAAAGGGGGAAAATTGGGACAACTGTAATAGCATAATCAATAAAATACATTAAAAAATAATACAAGGCACTATTTGTTAATTACCTATGGAAAGAATTGAGTTGGAGGTATTTTAAACATCTTAACTTATTGAAAATTTCAGCATCCAAGATTACGCTGATGTTATAAGAAGGCACAGCTCTTTCTACATCTTCTCTTTCTAGTGTTGTCTTAAAAGTTAATCTCAGAGAAGTAGTAAATTACCCGTCTGTTTTTATGGTTGACCCTCCTAATATTTATCATTGGAATAACTCTGGACATCTACAGGCTAACATTTCCTCCCAAGGTAATAACAATTCTACTTTCTATTAGCACACTTGAACTCTTGGAATGGTGCTGCTTCCTCATTACATACCGTTTGCTTTTCTGTGGGGTTCTATGACCTTACTTAACTTTTGGCAAAATCTCACAAATTGGATGCTTCACAGCAAAAGTGATAAATATAGAGGAGTTTCACTTAAGGGAAGAAACATAATACCTCTGATAAGATCTTACTAGATGTTATGAATATTTCAATAAAAAAGAGGCTTTATTTTTTTTTCCACATTTAAAATGTGGAAATCCATTAAATAAATATTCCTTGTTTCTCATTCAAGAAATGTCAGAGGAGCCTGGGTCCTTGTTTCAGGAGCAGATAGATAGATAACACAGTGCCAAAAACTAAAAAAAAAAAAGAGTTTTCTGATGTGGAGGTTTTGCACCGTGGGTGGCCTCCTAGGACCCTCAGAAATCAATACACGTTTCTCCATGTATGTGCATTTTTCTTGGGAGCAGATTGTCACTCTCATCAAATACTGAAAGGATTTCATGACCAAAAATGTTAAAAACCATGACAGTGAGTTTTCATATTATGGGAAACAATAGCTAAGCTTTTATCATTACTTTTTTAATGTGAGATTTTTGTCTCTGACCTTTATATGCCTACTTACCTTCCTTCTAGATAATATTACAGGCAAATGTTAGTTTGCAGGTATTTTTAATCATACTCTTTATGTACCCAAGGAGAAGTTAATAGGTTACAACTTTCCTAATGCTCATTAGAATTTTAGTCAAATGTACTTCTACTAAATAAGACCTTTAACTAATAAATAGAAGAGTGTGGGTCCTTTTTAGAGTGCTAGGAACCTAGCAGTGTGGATTACCTATGTCACTTGATACTTAGATATAGTGGTGAGTCCCTTAATTTTACCGTTTTTACCATCTGAAACCCCTACTCACTGTATTTATAGGGTCCATTGGCTTAAGAGTTCTCTCCTTCAGTGGAACTTCACCAAGATGTCATCTTTATAAACCTCATTTAGTTGTTCACTCACCTCCAGATTTCCTCGCTGAAGGCTTCCTTTATCTCCAAAGGTATCCAGCTTCTCTAATAGCAGCTCTAATTTACCAAAGCTTCTCAGCTGGTTGATTTCCTTGGTAATTTATGTACAAGGAGCCTGAAGAGGTTTCCATCCTTCCCCTCCCACACCCTAGCACACTCTACTTAAGGACAAAATAACAAAGAAAAACCCATTGGCAGTGTTGTTAGGCAGCAAGATGTTGTGTAGGGAACACCAGCATCAGCATCAGCCCATGTTTCCTAAATGTTAGGGGGTAGGGCCAGGACTGTTTCTGTCCCTCCCTCTCCCACAGGTTTTTCCAGATCATTCTGATGCACAGCAGAAATTGAAAGCTACTGGTAAGGAAGGAGAAAGTGGGCTTTGGATTCAGTCCTTGGATAGTTTACTTAATCTTTCTCAGCTTTTGTATCTCCATTTGTAAATAAGGTTTTATGCCTGTGTTGTTACGTGGATTCCAAATAATGTGTTTAAAGCATCTAGTGCAGTGCTTTACTGGTATTCTATAAATGTGATGGTGGATATGAGTAATTAATTATTAATAATATATTGTGTCCAAATGAAGATGAGTTAGAAGATCCAGTTTTGAAGTATCTCATATGAATTTAAATGAAGATTTTGACAGAAAATAATATAAGTTTAGTGGGTAAGAATATGGGCACAAGTACTTATATTACTTTTATTTTTAATATTCATACTTTTAGAACCAATAGGTTACTGATATTGTGCATCCATTGCTTAAGATTTTTTTCAATTAAGGTAGTTATTTTAAGGAAAAATGACTAGTAGTACCTATTAAGTATGTGAATAAAATATACAAAATATTCAGCAACTAATTCGTTAAATATCATGCTAATTTTGTTGTGTAGGTTAGGATGATCCTGTGGTTTTAAAATAGAACAAAGTTGTACGTAATCCATTGCTGTGACAGTTTCCGTGCCAAAGCCTTGCTTTAAAAGTGCTATGCATTGATGTAAATGCTAATAAAAATTATTATTGTACAAATCTATCCAGATATAATTATGCCAATGAGTATTACATAGTACTTAATATTCTCCGTTTTCATGGTAAACAGTTTAGGAACAATTGTAAACAAGTATCAGTAAGGTACTAGATAAAAAGACATAGCACAACTTTAGAAGGGACAGAAGAAATATGTCTGTCACTACCTGATTAGCTTGAGAGTTTATCATCAGTTTTCAATTTATCTTTTTTATAATGTTCTTTAAACATTTGAAGGTGGCATGTGTGATACATGTTTTTCTTCAGTAATGCTTGGTCACTGGCACAGTGGAAAGCTCTCCAATTTCTTTATATTTTATAAATTAGAATTATTTAATAGTGTTAGGAGGTAGTTGTATGTACGTTTCTGTTCTCCCTCATTCCCATTGTGCTTTCAGTTCATCATTTTGCCTCATACTCCTTGAGGAAAAAGAAACTGTCCCATAAGAGTTCTCATTTTCTCACCACCAAATTTGCTGAACTATGTGCTTTTATTCGAAACCTTGCCTTTCTCCCTATGATATGGAAGAATTGTTTCTGCTGCTATCCAGGGCAGCGTCTACATTTGTACTTCAGATCCCAGCCCTTTGTACTTTGGCTGCTTACCCCTCTTCGTTCTTGTATCAAGAGTTTCTCTCTCCGGATTATTCCCATGAACAGAATGTGCTCTTACGTTTTTTAACTTTATTACAGAGTCCTTTGACTCCACATCCCTCTGTAGCTCTTGACTCCCTTTTATAGTCCATTCAGACTTCTGGAAAGAATTGTCTGTAGTGGCTATGGTCATTCTTCATGTTGCGTTCTTCCCTCAATATACTCCACCAGTGCTTTCATCCCTACAATTCCTTGAAACAGTTCTTGTTGGAACCAGTAAATTATCTCCATGTTCCCAGATCCATTGTCACTTTGCCATTCTTTTCTTACTTCAAATTGACAATTTCCTCAACTTTGTTTTTCTTAAACACTCTTTTGTATTTTGCAGTATTTGCAGTGCATTTTATGATTTTCCTCCTACTTCATTATTGGTTTCTTCTGAAGTCTCCTTTACTAACTTTTTTTTCAGCTTTAAATGTAAATTTTGGAATAGCCCAGGCTCTTTTTTGAACTTCCAATTTGTTTTTTTTTTTATATATATACTTTTAAGGTGACTTCATCCTAAAGTCACCTGATCTAAAAATACCCTTTATTTACTCAAATGACCCAGATTTATACTTCAGCTGCCCTGTTATCTCCCAAGAGCTCCTACTGATATAACTAATATCTTCTAAATCTTCACTTGGACATTTTATTATCATCAAAGATTCTCTTAGTGAAACCTTCACTTCTTTTTCCATCTCATAAATGACATCAGTATCCTGTAGTTTCTACCTCTTAAGTCTATCACAAGTTAGTCTAATTTTTTTTTTTATCATCACTGTATAATATATAGTAGTTAAGAGCTAATTCTGAAATCATACTGCTTGGGTTCAAATCCTGACTCTCTAGATATAGTTTCTGTGACCTGGGATAGTTTACTTAGCCTTGCTGTGTATCTCAGTGTTCTTGTTGGTAAACTTATAAAATTATTAGAACAATGCTGGCACATAGCAAGTACTTCATTAATCTTGAGTATGGGTACTGCTGCTGCTACCACCATCACCACCTCTGTTCCCATTCTAGTCCATGCCTCTGTTATCTCTTACTGAGACGACTTCATTAACCTTCTGATTGTTTTTTATACCTATGTGCTTGTCTTCCATTCATATGCCCCAAATCCATACACTAGACAGAGTGGTTTTCCTCAAATATAAATTATATAACATTATTCCCAGGCCCAAATTAGTTTGGGGATTCTTCATTGATTATACTTGATATAAATTTCAGACTTACATGATTTACAAAGTTTTAACTATAGCCCCTGCTGACCTTTCTTAACTTCATTTCATCTCTCACTGTTCTTTTGCCACTATGATACAGCTGTACTATTCATTTTTCTTTGGACAGAGTAAATTAAACTTTCCACAGGGTCTTTCTACTGTTTGTATCCTATGGCCGGAATATACCATTCCTTGTCTTCATCATTTAGATGTTCACTTAATATTACCTGTGAGAGAGGCCTTCATTGACCACCCAACCAAAAGAAGCTACCCTGATAGTCTATCTCATTATATCCTTATTTTGAGTCTATCAGGAACTTAACGTGATCTAATATTTGTATTCATTTGTTATCTGTTTTCTTCACTAGTATATGAGTTACAACTTCTATCACTTTGTGAGTTTAAACTATATCCCTAAACCATAACGCCTGGCTTTAAAAAAAAAAGTGATGGAGAAACTTTTGAGAATACAGTTACCTTTATTTTTTTTATTTTATTTGCCATGCCTCTTGATCTGTATGTAATACAGTATCCTGAATGGACCCAGTTCAGGAAAACAGTGCCTTAATTTACCTTCTTGGGCCTTAAACTAGATTCAGCTTCTGGTTACCAACTAGACTCTTATGAAAAGTACATAGTTGATTTTATCAGGATTTGTTGAACACTGAATTATCTGACATATTGAGCATAAAAGATGTGATACAGCTTCCAGTTTAGTTTTGCTTGAATATAGTATCCTTTGCAGTCTTGCTTTATACACATTTTAACTACAAAAATATTCTTTTTTTAACATTTTATTTATTTTATCTTTAGAGGGGAGGGGAAGGAGAGAGGGAGAGAAATATCAATGTGTGGTTGCCTCTTGTGCATCCCCTGCTGGGAACTGGCCTATAGCCCAGGCATGTGCCCTGACTGGGAATTGTACAAAAATATTCTTAAATGAACCAAAGGATTGTTAAGTAGTTGTGACTTGTTGACATTCATCTTCTAAAGGCTTTGGAAATTACAAAAATGTGTAATAGAGCTTGATACCTGATTAGAAATTTAAGATCATTCATCTCATTTTCAACAGCTAAGTATACTGTTTTTAGTTTAGGAAATGAAGACGTTTTATGTCACTGGCTTTAGAAGTTTATGTAATTCTAGTGGGTGAGGGCTAAAGGCGGAAATTTTAACTAAATAGTGGTGAAAGGTATGTGAATTAATCTGTGAAAGGAAGAAAAGCAAGATACTAAAATACGAGACATCATTCTACAGCTGAAAACATTTCTAAAATAGCTTGTTTATTTTGAGCCACAGCATGGACAACACCAACAACACAGTACCCTGCAAGGATTTCTTTTTTTGTATTTTACAGCTAGTCCAAATTTCTCCTGAGTAGTGTTAACGTACTCTTTTGTACCATTCACTATCATTTCAATATTGTTGATGCTTTCTCCTTGTTCTTCTACTAAAAGAGATATCTGAATGAAAAGCTCCCTTAAATCCTTTATTTGATTTTCCAAATTAACAAGTTCCTTGTGTCTCTGTTCTATCTCGGAAAGTTGCGCTTTAGTGATATTGATTTCTGTAAGCAGGTTTTCATTAAACACTTCCCATTTTCCTTGCTGAAGCATATCATTTACCTCTTCTTCAGGTACTTCTTTTCCAGCAACTTCAAGCTGACGGAAAATAAACGTCTTGCATTTCTCTTGCTTTGTTGCTATTGTGTCATTGTACATAAACATAGTTTGCTGAAAATGGCGGAACATTGCAGCATGCTGAGATTTAAGTATCCTTGTGACCACTGATGACGGACCATTTTCAGCCTCTGATTTTTTTGCTTCTTTTACTAAGTTATCCAAACCTCTCATTATGTGTTCTGCTTGGATTTTTATCTCCTTTGCAATGCTAGACTCTTTCTTAAGTAGACTAAACCTTCTCATTGAAGCCACCATACTTTTCTGTTGCTGCCCAAATTTTTGAACACCATCTGTCAAATTGTTAAGACTCTCCTGTACTTTTTGGATCTCATGTAGGTGTCTCTCTGCTACAGGCTCTCTTTCATAAATAACAGCTTGCTGCAGAAACATTCCTTGTTCCTCCGCTTCTGTAGTTGGCACATGCCTGTCTCTAGAGAGTTCGATTTCCTTCGTTCGTTGTTTTAGTTCTTGAAGTCGGTCCTTCATCTTCCCTTTTCTCCTAAAAAGCAAAAATGGTTGTGTTGAACAGAGAAAAGTTTAGTAATTTCCCCTGGGGTAGCTGGCCTCACAAAGCTGTACTTACCTCCTAGGGGGAATCCTCCTACTTTTGTGGAAAGAGGTTAACAAATTAGAAAAATCAGTAAGAACTTTATCATAAACACCAGTACAATAGAAAAAGTAATGTGTAATAATTTGTAAATTGCTTTGCATGAAGTGGGACTACTATGAGTTCCACTTAGTTGAGTGAAGTAGCTGAGAAAGCAGTGAAAGAGATACAACTGCCCCCAAATAATAATTTGCGCCATGAAACTGCCACATAATAATAGATTTTCTTTGGTATAGGAAGATATATCTTAGAATGGACGATTTGACTTGAGCATATCTTCAGCTTTTAAAATTAGAAGGATTTTCCGAAAGTGCCCTTATTGCTAAAGATACTGTACCTGGTTAATTTAGTCTATGTAATATAAAAAATACACTCATTTTGCTAAATATGCATAATTTAGTTAAAACCAGTATAGGGGCAGGGAAGATTTCTTATGAGAGGTTTAAGCAATAGAGATAATGTTGAATTTATCTTAAAATTTCTGAGGCTTTGGATTGATTAACATTATTTGACATAGTTTGGTTTTCTTAAGCATTGCATATGTACGAAAACATATTCTTGGTCTGATTAAACTGATTTCTCATTCTTAGGGTTCCTTTGCAAAGATATCCAGACTATTTTAGAACAAAATTTATATTAAGTGATGTTTTTACAAATATAAGAATATATTAATAGAAAATCTTATTTTGAGGGCACTAATAATACTGACATTTATCACACCTTATGTTGGTAGTTATCTAAAGGATCAGGTTGATATGCATAATTTATAATAATATGTATTATTATATATATAATGAAGTGAATAAAAAGCAATGCTCTTAATAAAATACTTAATTTTCATAGAATATCTTGAATTTAGAAAGACATTTAAACATGCCTTTTATGATTTTTTGGCAGCTAAGAAATTGTTAAAGGAGCTACAAATAGCTCGTTGAAACACACAAAACATCAATATCAGAGAGGACGGTCTCTTTATGCTGTTATGCTATGGGACTCTGTTTTGATATATTTTTGCAAATGTTTTTATCAGTGATTTGGGTGTTGTCATGAAGCCGTGTTTATCAAATATGTTGATGGTACAAAATTTGGAGAGAGCTTTATTATGTTGAAGTACAGAGTTGGGATTTAAAGATTAAAATAACATGGAACACTATACTTAAAGTAACAGAAATGTGTTTAACTAGGGTAGACATGAAATATTCATGGAGTTGCTTAGAAAACATCTTCACATCTACAAAATGGAAGGCCTTTGCATTCATAGCAGGGCTTATGAAAATTACTGGGGATTTAAGTTAATGATGAGCTTTCTGTCAGAACCATCAGAGTAGTCTTTGTGCTCTCCTGAATACCTGTGATACCTAGGTTGACTAAGAAAGGTGTTTGATCCACTGACTGTGTACTAGTCAGAGCAAATGGGAGAGGGACTGTGTTAAATTCTGACTGTGATATTTTGAGATGAAAATTCATAAATTAGGAATTTCCAAACTGTCATGGAAAAAAGGAGATTTGAACACCACACATGGTATGTGGAAATTATTCAAAGAAATGGATATATAGGGAATATCTACAACTGTTTTCTAAAATGTGTAGGTCTGGATATGTAAAAGGAATTAGACTTACTTGACATAACTCCAAATGGCACTGGGTGGAAATTACATGGAGAGAGTTTTAATTTAGTATAAAGAAGACTCTTCAAACAAGTAGAGCTGTTCCGAGATGGAATGAACTGCTTCATGAGTTAGTAAGCTTGCCATCACTGGAGATGGTCAGTGAGATGTTCTTGAACGATGATCCAGTCGAGGATGTTGTAAAAATGATGCCTGCATTGCATAAAAAGTTAAACCAATGTCCTCATAATACTCCTTTTGTTTTAAAGGACTGACATTTTGTCAAATAATTATTCGGGCTTATTGTATGCAAAGTTTTAAGTGCTGTAGTATGTGAGTATATTCAGTAATACCTGTCCTTGAATAATTTACTATGTGAGGGGAGATGGACAATATACAATTAAAAGTGTTTAAGATATTACGTCACTTTTGATGTAGTCATAAGCTTTTTGTTTTAAATTGGCTCTTTTTAAACATAATTTTTATTTTTCTTAAGTTAATACATATGCACAGTTTAAGAAGTGAAATAATTTCAAGGCTTATAAAAGACACACAGCCAACACCTGCCTACCCCACCAAAGCTCATTTTCAGTTCCCATGTCCCAAAGGGGGTCGTTGTCAACTCCTTAGCTTGTGTAATTTGCTTAGGTAGGTGTTCTCTGCTTTTTTTCAGATTTAAAATTTATACTGTTTGTTATGAATGATGTGGATTTAACTTTTTCTTACATGCCCATCTTTCCCTTAATTTTTACCTATCACTATAGTCATATCACAATCTTTGGTTAATCAATATTTTGTGTTAACATTAGTATGACTAAACAAATATTGTGTATACCAGAGTTAAATAAGGTACTATATACTTTCTTTCTCAAATAAGTTTTTTTAACAAAATTGTTTCGAGGCCATGTCTGTGGATGGAGCTAGGAAATTTAATACATTTATTTTAAGAAAGCTTTTCATCGACCTATTTACATATATACAGAAAGTGCCCAAAACAAAATGTATAATTTCATGATTTTTCATAAAGGGAACTCTAATCATCACACTAATCAAGAACCATTTAACTTGTTAATTTTTTTGAAATTACTACCTAAGTTTTTCAGTTGTTTCATATGTATATATTTTCAGTTGTTTAATATATATGTATCACTAATTCAATCTAAAACTCTTAAGTTGACCTGAAAATGTCTTCTTAGTATATTTAAAAATAATAGGTATTCTGTTTTTTTCTTTCTTGTTATTATTTCAACTTCTGAGGTTTCTTTTCTGGAACCCTCTAATTCACAGGTGACAAACACGCCCATGGGCCGAATCCAGCCCTCCACCTTGTTTTAAGCTCTCGCTTACCTAACTAGTAAGGAGTTAGTTACATTGACGTAGTCCTAAAATTACATTCAGCCCTTGGAATTCAGAGGCAAGGCTGATATGACTCCCAGTGAAAATGAGTTGGACACCCCTGCTTGACCTGATTTGTAGGTCTTGTGTTGGAATTTTTTTCTTTCTTATATGCCTTCTCCTGATGCTTGGTTCCTAATATTTATTACTGGTTTATCATTTAATTTGGGTGCATGCCATGGCTTCCTTTTAAAATGTCAATGTGTAACTTTTATTTCTGAAAATGTTTTTATTCTATTCTTACATTTGAATTATATATTTTCTGTGGATATAATTCTTTCTTGGAAATTATATATTCCCTTATAATTTTGAAAATATTGCTGTGTTTTCTTCTAACTTTCTTTGTTGCTCTTGAGAAATCTGCCATCTGATTCCTGATATATTTTTTAAGAATTGTTTTTCATGAAACTCTTGGCCTTTTCTTTTTGTTTCTGGTGTTCTAAAATTTCACAATAACATACCCAGGGTAGGTCCTTCTGCGGTATTTGCTAGACAGTAAGTAGCTCTTTTCAATCTGAAATTCATGTATTTAGGATTTGGTGGGGGTTGGTCCTGATTTTTAAAAGAACTTCAGCTTCTCCATTTTCTTTGTATACTTTTCTTTGAAGTTCTCCTTATTTGGATCTTAACTTTATTAACTACTCTAATTTCCCTAGTGTCTACAAGGTCAAGTTTCTTGTCAGAAGCCACACAACTAAAAAGCTGCCTGCATTCAGATTTAAATCTGCCTAATGCAGATTTGTGTTTTTCCCTTAATCCCTAGTGATAGGTTATCCTAGTGAATCACACATTGTATTGTGTTATTAGTATAAATACTGTGTTTAAAAGAAAAAAGTTCTTGTAGGAGGTAATACACTATAGCAGGTCTAAAATAATTATGTAGTTCTGCAGCTTTATTAGGATCTTTAATCAAACCAAATTAAACATTTTACAGAGAAGAAAAATGATTAGTT